>LQRL01010220.1:0-12794 GCA_001703475.1 Hydroides elegans | reverse complement strand
TCTCGTCATTTTGACTTCGGTCCGAGCACTGACGAGATAAGCGGGTAAGACTGTACTAAACTTGCATTAATCGAAACGATTTCTACTATAATATATTAAACATTAATTATTTATTTTATTGGAATAAATAATATTGCTATTTAGTTATTTTATAGACACTATTTTATAGACATGTATTTTAAGATTAGATGATTAGCAATATTTAATTTTTATCATCACTAACAGGGGACTACTTGGCTTGTTTTTGGGCACCAGTGTAATATCGGTCTTTGAGATAATTGAATTGATGCTCCTTCTTTTGGTATGGACCCGCAGAAGAAGTGTCTGGAAACGCAAATCATCGAAGGAAGTAGACGTGAAGGATAAAGAAACATGTCAATTTGAAAATAATGATCCAAAAATATCAAGGATCAAAGTTGTACCAAAAGAAGCCAATAATTGATATAGAAATTGCACACACTACTAATGATAATCCTGTGATATAATTTAGCAAATTTAAATGACAGTATAAGAAAGAAGTGAATAGACATGTTTTATCCTTCAATATTAGGCAAATAAATTTGCAATGCAAATTACAAATTACAATGATTAGCAAATGTCATTACATAATGAACATAGGCTCATTTGTATATTCAATTAATGTTTATGAATAAACACGATTGCTTCGACAAATAAATGTAACAATAGTCTTTTGATCAAACATTTAACTAAATAAATACTGTCTATGCCTCAGTGCAACAAGGAATCCAATTATTAGGTATATATAAATTCTATAATAATGCATTGTCAAGCACATTTTTTTTCAAATAAATAACTTTGAGCAAATAGGAAAAGAATAATAGCTTTTTAAAAAAAGAAAATAACTTCAATATTTCTTAACGAATAAACTGTAAGGAATAAGATAAAGCTGAGAAGAAAAGTAACATTTATTTTGCTGCTTGACTGATAATTATCACATTTTAGTTGAGCAGCACAAAATATTAAGTAGTCTAATTTACTATATATCTAAATACCAGCTATTATGAGATGAAAGTTAATGCACATTTTAGAGTCTTAAAGAATGACAACCCTTTCGCATCACAAAGTTGCATTAAATGTGTAAACATAAATTGATTCAATTTATCGGTTTGCATAGGATAACATAAATATGTTATTAGAAATTGATCGATGCCATGTGCGTTATCAATGTTGTTAAACGAATTATAAAATAAGTTTATAGCCTTACACGATGTAGTTGATTTAATCGAGTGAATGTATAATTTGAATGTGCTTGTCAAGAGTTTATTTTAAACTTTTTCGAAAAGGTACGATTGGCATACCGATTTGGGTAATCAATACTCATTCAAACATTGCCTATTTGAATTCACAAGTAGTTGTATGAGGAACAATAAGGGATCTCTGAGGAAATACAACCGAAAACGAGGCTCAGCAGTATATGAGCCCTGCCTTTATCGGTATGGTTGCGGGGTGTTATGTAATCAGTGTGGGTACATGCATAGCCTTTTATAGCGCATCACCACAAGTACACGAGTATTGTATCACAAGAAACGACAAAAACATAAACAAAACCGATGTGCATTTCTGAAAAAATGCTTTGTTGAGTTTGAAAATAGCTTAAAGAATCTCAGTTTTTATAATAATAAAAATAAAATGTCTTCCTGCATATCGAACATAATTAGGTTGAGTTTCCCATAGATTAGGCCTGCAATGAATTTCTTCAATGTCGATCATGAATCCTTATGTGAGGTATATTTAAAATGATTTTTTTTTATGTTCCAGAATAATCATACACATGATTCCTTTTTCTAACACAACAAAATTTGCGAAAAATAAATGCATGAATTTATCCATGACAGCTGTAAATTCCAGTGATTCGATACCATTATTGTTATACAAACTATTAATGTTTTCACATGCATGATAGTTTTCACTTTACGAAATCCATACATGTATATAAAGAATATTCCATCAATTTTTGGCGTAGTATTGTATAAGCTATTTTATAGATATCAAATTTGGACTTGCAATACCCAACAGTGTTCGAATATGATGTTTATATAAAATTTTAAAAAAATATGCCGATTCGTCACTTCACCATCAAAATGTACGCTTCATTGGTAACAAACTTATTATATATTAAACTAAATCAGGGTTTCCACTTTCCAGTCAGTTTCGAATTCCCTGATTTTTTTCCTGATCTTGACCCAACCTAAGATGTTTTTCAATAAGAAACCATACTTATATTTAGTTAATATCCGAGCGCCGATGGCGCGAGTCAAATATTTAGACATTTTTACAGTATTCGCATCAGAGGCGCGAGGGACATTTTTGGAGAAATATTTTTTAATAACACATAAATATGATAACGGGATTTCCTTATTTTAACCGTGATTAACAATTAAATTATCTGATTACCTCAAAAGCTTTTTTTTTTAATTTAACCTGACAAAAAAAACGGGCTTTTAAAATTCTCTGATTCTCCTTGATTTTCCCTGATTTTTATTATCATCATTGATTATTTATGATTTGGTCATTATTATTATTTTTTGCATATTCTCAAAAAAATAAGGTATACTACTACTACTTTGGGGTAGTATGGTGTTTCTTTCTTTATTCTTACTTTATTATTCGTTTTGTAAATAATACAATGTTTAAATATAGCTGTAACGTTTTTTCTCTCAGTTTTTTTTTCAATATATAAATGAACATGATTCTCTAGTATTTTTGAATAGTTTATCTAGGAAACCTTATGCAAAGGCACTATAATGAAAAAAGTGCTTATTGCATGTTTGTATACATAGATCATAGGGTAATTGAAGTCTCACGATTGTTGTAAGATGTATTCAATCGGGCGTCCGTCTTTGCTTAATTTGCTTTTGTTTTTTGGTATTGTCATTGTAAAGAAATGTTTATATCTATTTATTACGTTTCCTTGATTGTTATTCAATATATTCCACAATTAAAATAGTTTGAATTAATTTAATAAACACATTTCTCTATGTAACACATAGGCTTTAAGCTTAGCATGGCGATATGCAGGACTCATGATTTGTGCGTTTGCTCCCGCTGAGCGTTTATGCACGAATCTTGAGAGCCCTATAGAACCAATTATTTGTTTTATTTGAGAAAAAAAAACTGAATTCTTTGAGGGTTATTTAATGTATTATTTGTATGACAATCATGAGAAAAATATAAGCATGTTGTTAATTTTGCAGAAATATACTAAAATAGTGAAATAGCATAGAAAATAGCGTTTACAAGCTTTTAGAATGATATTATAATAAGAATGATATAAAAGAAACCTATGCAGACCAGTTTCCTTGTAAGATTAGCAGTCATAGAGCTATTAAGTCCATGTTTTGCTGGTTAACTAGATGGCGCTATTTTGAGACCAAGTGAATGGAAAAACATCAAACAAATCGCAGAGGTTGGTTTTTATCGGTTTTAGTTGATATTTTATATATCTTTATATGTCCACCAAACAATTCAATCATATTCATATAGAATTGTCAGCAGTTAATCAAAGAAAACACAATTAAGGTATTTTATCAAAAGGTAAAATAAATAAAGCCTCTTTTTTGTCAAATATGCAATATCAACTAATGGACTAATTGATCATGGGAAAACTGCATTGCGTTATTGTTTTTATGATTTGTATTTGCAGAGTTAATGGTTTGAATAAATGTTGATGAATCATATCATTATCATTAATAAAATTATGCGACTGAAATCATACCTAAGCTAGCTTATTTAAAAGAGTATTTTCGTGGACAATTTCATCTTTCTACGTGATTTAAACTCGTATTTTAATTACTGTTTTAGATCTGATTTCAGGAACAATGTCAGAAAATTATAGAGATGTAACTAATAGTTTTGTAGAAAAGACTACATTACATGGAATTGCCAATGCATTCAGTGGTAATAAAACAAATATATTGCGTAGAATATTATGGATAGCAATTTTGATATCGGTTAACATTGCGTTCATCATAATCATAGTTATATTTACAAAAGATTATCGCAAGTATGATTATGTAACTAGCGTCAAAACCGAGACTAAATCTTTTCAGGAAATGCCTGTTATATCAATTTGCAGTATAGGTTATATCTACATGTCTGATGCTGTCCGATTTCCACCTCTGATAAATGTTTATCACACAGTATTCACAGGAGGAAATCTTTCTGAATTACTGGTAAATTCAACCACAGAGGACCAAGAGGTATATAATCGTAACTATGTTGAGCTCCTCTCTGAAATAGCGAAAAACATCTCAGATGTTTTAGTGGCCTGTCGATTAAACCTCCGCGGCAATGTAGAGAGCTGTTACAATCTTACCTCGGTGTATCATACCGATACGGGTCCATGCTACATGTTCAATTCTGCTGAAGTAGTTAAGAAAAGAGGAAAGATGGTGAAAAGACACGATGGCTTAATGGCATCTTCTCTAATTACACTTCGTTTCTATGACGATTATATATATGCCAAGTTCTACGCGGAGGGGATGCTGATAAAGATTCACAAACAGAATGAGATACCAAACTTGGAGAAAAATGTCATGATCATCAGTGCTGGGCAGTCAATGATGATAGGATTACGAAAGGTGATTTCCATTTAAACAGGATTTCTTCAATATTTTTAAGCTTTTGTAATTAAATATTTAATTAGTGTGTATTTATGTTATTTATTTCGCATATAGTCGGTTTAAAGTGTATGACTAACATTTTTGTTATAATAATATGCAAACTAATTGTTTCGCATTTATAAGGGTATAGATATTCATGAAACATTACCCCTCTCCCGATGCTACTCAATTATTATACACTGCTGGCATTCTTATCATCACCATTATATTAAATGCAGATCAAAACCAAGCGTTTGGGAAAACCTTATACGCAAGGTTGCCTTGAGAACGATCAACACAGTGAAACCTACAACCAATGCCTTGACCAATGTATAAGGGACTTCTATGTCTCCTGCCCAACATGTAAATCATTCGAAATCGGACCGGAGGGTTGCTCGCTACTGGAAACTTACACGTGCGGGGGAGATATATTCATAAATGAGGAGGAGACCCTGCCTTCATGCGACTGTGAGCCGTGGTGCAACGATGTGCATTATGAATACGCAACCACTACTGGCAAATTTCCCAACCAGTTTGGTGTTGCCACGTATGATATGCTGGGATGGCCTACCAATGATACAGAAGAGCTGAGAAAAAAGTAAGTGATGAAAAGAATAGGAAGACTTGTTTTAGCATGATGCAATATTCTGAAAGGGGATGATAGGAATCGTGTCCGATAAACGGGGTATTTTGGCAAGATACCATTTTGGTCTTGTTTCTGAACATTGATAACAAAAATGCATCTGTTAGTTTGCATTTTTTTATTCGGAAACGTAATCATTGCACCCTTCAAACACATTGACTTGGCTACATAAATTTAGAAACACATTGTTTTTCATTAGTTTTTGTTATACACTTTTTAATGTAAGCCAATTTCAGTTTCGCAGAAATATACGTGTATTTTGACACCATGGATACCGAATATAGGACTCAGATACCAGTAATTTCCATTACAACCATGATCTCAAATCTCGGTAAGTCAAACCATAGCGCACAAGAACTAAAGTTCCGTGAATAATGATATAAGGTGTGTGTAAATTTTGTGTCTGTAAAAAATACTTAAAATATATTATATATGGCTTATATAGGATTTATTTAGTGTCGTTTTCCCCAAGCCATATTGCTTTTGATTAACATCAACGCTTTATTTTGTCAAATGACATGGATATAAAATCATCAAGTCCAAAAGCCATATCAATAAATCACGATTTAGAAATCAAGAGTCTGACCATCGGGACGCTTTAACAGGTTTTATTTTTATAAAACAATCCCGTTCTCAATGTCCTCATTATGTGAACTCTAAAAATCTATAGCTTTTTATACTACACCGTTTACCTTAGATTTCCCATACGAAATACATTGAACATCCTCATACAATCCATTTACAGGCGGACTTCTCGGCTTATTTTTGGGCGCCAGTGCAATCTCGATGCTGGAGATCATCGAATTGCTTCTTCTCCTGATGGCGACCATGTGCAGGAGAAAAGCATGTACAAGAAAGTCAACGTCAAAGGTCGATGTGAATGATATGCATGGATATCTACACGAGAAGGATAAACAACAAGTATCTAAGGTTCAGGTTTTGCCAAAGGTATCCTAGGCATGCGCCCGCGTTCGTATCTATATAATACAAGTTGACTTTTGTTTTTTATTGTTGTTTTCCGTTTAAAAACGTTCTTGATTAGCGCGTGGGTCGGGTATGAATCTTTATGGCAAAGATTGGATCGTGATTATTGAGCAGTTTATTGTAATGTCAATTATTTTTTTAAAAGGTTAGTTGTTAGATGCAACAAGTTTATGTAAACAAAATAAATGCTGAATTGAGATGTTTGTTTATTTCGAAAATCATGCCTAATAACAATTTATTTGGAATGAATTGCAATTATACCGAACTGCAAGATATAACCGGCTGTAAAATTGTATCTAACGATTCATATGTATTTCGTTTGATGAAATTCTGCAGCAAAGATATAAGATAACCATATGACTGATTACTGTATTTAATATTCCTAAAAGTTATCACGTTGGTATAACTTCATATATTCTAATATTTGATTATTTGAACAAAACTTTAAGTAATTTAAGGTTATACACTATTGAACTTAAGAACATAATTTTGACAAGAACATATCGTATTTCTGGTGTATAACCCGTAGGTTGTACACCTTTAAATCACATATAGGCCAAAAAATGACATTTTATAATCATATCATACCAAAACGTTTAAAGATAAAGAAAAAAATACAAAATACAAAAACAAAAACATTTTTGTTTGTTTCTTAAATACAGATGTATATATTTATCACATATTTGAATATGTAGGGGCTACACATCGGTACGGGTTATATACCGGAACTTACTTTATATTCATCGCCCTTAATTTAATACCCTTACATATATTCTTATCACAATAGCGCTTTATTAAGAAACTTATCACAAGTATTTACGGAAGAAAACACATTTGTCGGACTTTTATACTTCTTAACACTGATACTAACTATTCTTAAGAAGTTACAAAAGACAAAATAGTGTTTTAAAAACACAAATCCTTACATATCACAAGTTGCTCTAAATATTTTGCAATGAAAGACTTTGGTGCTGCCTTAAATTAAACATCAAACGAGGTCAAGTTATAAGGGATGCTAAGAATGGTTAACTACACAACCGAGCTAGAGGGACAATTTAACTTCGTGTTTAAGGTACTACCTCCACAGACGAGTTTGCGTTTACGAAACATTTTTATTTAAATTTGATAATCCGTTTGAGTTTCAACTGTTTCCCTAAAGGGGCGGATTAAAAGTGAGCCCGTGCGGCGCGACCGGTTCGTATATACGGACGTCCGTAAACGTATAGGTGGAGACACCACTTTATGACTCCGTTTTAAACATAGAAATCATTTCAATAAACTTAATTGTGGAGAATGTCTATTGCATGAAATGCATAATCGATCCTCTGATAAAAAGAACAATTTCTATTCAGTTTTGAAACACGGATACACACGGTTAAATACTAATCGATCTCTGCTTTGATGTACCTAAATGATATTTAGGTCATTTCCTATAGCGAGCAATGTTTAATTCCATGCGTATCCTCGAATTAGAAATTGCTCTTAATTTAATCAGCCTGGATAATGACACAGATCCAATCCAATTTACAAAAGAACATAGATGTATGTAAACACGTGGTGCGTGTTTATTTACAATACAGTAAAAGCGCATACTGTAAATAAAATTGCTGCTCGTATTAAAGCATACTCTACTAGGATTCCAGAATATGTGAAATTGTTCAATGATAGTTTAAACATAAGAAAATATAAGAAAAATAAATGCATTTATAGAGGTACTTCAAATAAAGATATACTTTTCTACAGAACGAACGTACATATGAGGCTTAAGAGGAGGCTTATAGTAATCAATGGTTTGGCATATTTATAGACTTAAACACTGTTTCAATCTAAATCAATAATGTTTTTATGCAAAAAATATTGCAAAAAATATATCATGTAGTATCCATGCTCGCCAAAACAAATAAACTGCAGATACAAGTTATTTTCAATACAAAAGAACATTTTCTTAATCGGTCTAGAAATACATAAGAAACAGACATCACAATAACTGAATGAGTTGAGAGTCAATAGCATATTGGTTAAATGCATTTTATTAACTCATTTAAAGAGAACACATCAAACCCATTGCCTAGTTATTCTGTTTGAACATCATTATACCTGTACTGTCATTTTCACATTTCTTCTTTTTGTTTACTTTTTTGTTTCATTATACATTTTTTTATGTTTATTTCGGTTTTTATATTTTTTTTTGTAGTTTTTTTTTAAAATTAATTCTTCATTACATCAATCCGTCACAAATTAAATCCTAGTATGATCAACAAGCTACACCATACATTATTTGTTTAGTTGAACTTTAGCTGTATAAATGAACTTAACCATTGTAAGTAATTTCATCCTATGATTTCATTTAGCGATCTGAAATCTCTTTAGAGCTATAGAGCAAGGAAATTAAATCTCGTAGATACAATACAATAAGCAATAGGGGGTAAATATCATCATGCACGCACATAATTATTTTTCTGATATATGAAATATATAAATTCATTGAGTCCCATATTAATTTGTAACACATCAATTAAGCTCAACAGACATTCGTATCCACATTAAATATACAATACATACTTTTAAATGCAAAAATACTCTTTTGAAGATATCAACACATGGTATATTAACAATGTATATTGAAAACAGCGAATAATTCTTACAAATTCTTTTGTATACATTTGTGTAAACAATGATGTATACAATAAATTATCTTTAATTCTGATGTTTAAGTAACATTGCAATAACGCCAAAAACTTTCGTATACGTTTGTGAAAACACATTGTATACAAAAAAAAACAACCTAATATGTTTCCATAAATTAGGTTTTAGATATTATATGTGGAAACCCGTTTCCAAAATACTCAGGTAACATAACCACTTTAGCTTAAATCGATCGATGAATACATAAATTGAATACATCAACTTTCTATTTTCCTGGTCATAAAAATACCTTTAATTCACTTATTTGTCTCTTAAATATTTTTCTTTCCAAAATTAGTTTTGATGAGTAGGGGAGGATGAGGTAAGTTGACCCACCTGGGAAAGAGTCTGGATTTTCTCCTAACTTATGTGATATGAAATAGGGAATATGGTGGCTATACTTCAGTATGCATACAAGGTTGATAAAATGTAACATAGCTTTGAGGTACGCCTTTGTCCAAAAAAGATATGCTCGTTTGAAAAATTCTGGCAAAAGGGTCATCTTACCCCCAGAAATGGGGCAAGTTGACCATGCCATGGGGTAAGTTGACCCATTGATACTTTTCTACGTTTATATCATTTGTGAAAAATAGTGACGAACTAAAACAATAAATTGAACATTTGGTGATTCCTATCCAGTATAATCCAGCCATATATCTGGTTAAAGATAGACAAAATAACATATTTTGCTCTATCAGCCATATTCAAACTACTTAAACAATGTTTCACTTCATGTAAATTAATTTTATGATGGCAATTAGACTCATTTAGACCAAGTAGTCATTCATAAGAAAATAATGCTTATTCGCATTGCCATAAATGTCAAAAATAAGGTTCGCTTCAAGAATTTCATCAATCCCAACTTGTTGACAGCGTTGAGTGGTAATCATAGGATTTTTCTATTTTGTTTCAAGCTATGTCTTATTTTCTGAATTATCTTTTGCTCATTATTTTGTTGATTATTTTCTAATTATATGATTAACGTGATCATATTTATTAGATAAACCACTATGGATATCAACATGGATATAAGATTGTTGTCCGAACACCGACCCTATGACTTGAAGCTGGGCAACCCTCGATTTTTAAAGAAACATTACACAAAGCTGTAGTAAATCGCTTATACCGCTAAAATACATAATAGACAGGCTGGATAAAGGTTTCTTTTATGAAAAGACTTGATTGTTAAATGTTTTCTTCTGTTTCAAATGCGTTGACCCCCTGGTCAACTTACCCCAACCAGGGTGGTCAACTTACCCCACTCTGACCTCAATCACAAAATCAAGTATTGCTCACAACTTATGTATATTTGCTATTTTATTTTCTTGGACAATTGTATTAGAAGTCCTTATACACGTTTTCAATAAATTAGACCTGCTTTTTCAATGCACATGAACGCAAATGCACATAAATGGTCAATTTGATAAAATTTACATTTTTGGGTGTAAAAGTGTTAAACACAATTTTCTCCAACATGCGCATTTGCGAGGGCGACTTGATAAATTAGACGTACGTTTTATCGACTGACGTACATATCTGGAGCCATCATTTGTCAATTTTTAATTGCGTTATATGATAAATCATGCCTGGGTCAACTTGGACGCATGGTCAACTTACCTCATCCTCCCCTACTGTAAATTCGATGTGCTTATCTAAACAAACATTTTATCTGCTTCATGTATGTTTTCCTATTTTATAAATCTTATTGAAGGAGATATTCTTATACCTTTGGTTATCACGAAACCAAATATGGGAAGCCAAGAAAATTGAATTAAATATGTGCGGCTTAGTCATGCAGTGTAACGTTCATGCATACAAGATAATATCTTAACCAACATTCTTAACTAGACAAAACAAACTTCAATGTGCTCTGTAAACTTTGCTTAATTTGTGAGATTAAATCAACTCATAACATATACATATATCTTTGTTAACACAACAGTGCTTTAAAATTGAAGGAATACATGTAACAACCTGCTAAGCATCTTAACATTGTATGACCACTGTATGACCAATTCAAAGTATTCAATTGAGTATTAGAAGATTGTCCACAACCGAGAAATAAGTTTTAGATATAACACTAGTCCAAAAGCTTAATTTCATCACGGCAATTAGGATACTAAAAGCTATTCCCAATAACGGTTTAATATAAGTTTATAAATAAGGCTGGTAACACAACAAAAAGGAGAATTAATCCTTAGGTCTTATTTATAAACTCAATTTGAATTATTTCCATTAAAAAAATGCCTTTTTTCAAATAGCAGACGTTGCACGCATCCCTTCAATTTGTTGAGTGCAATATTTCTTGAAAAATACAAAGAAACTTAACTAAACACATTTCATACAACAAACATTTCATTTGACATAATTATCAAACAATATAGCAGCCAGCGTGTGTAAACTAACATATTGAATACAGATCATTTAAAGCCCTAAATGCAATACAATAAATTTCAAAATGCAGAACGTATACTATTTCATAATTGCAAATCATAATCCATAATCAAACTCAACATTCAACAAATGTTACATTTTTATCCTTCACGAATATCCAAAAACATTTTATACAGCCAGGCGAAAATAACATTTTGTTAAATGCAAAAATCCGTTACATTTTTATTTCCTTCACGAATGACCAAAAGCATTTTATACATCCATGCGAAAATAACATTTTGTTACAATTTCCATATTTTTTTCTTATTCTCGTCGTTCCACGCTTGAGGGACTCACAGATGCATCAAATCTCGCGGCCAAACGAGACCTGCGTGGCGTCTCCATTTTACACGACGACGACGCCGATGGACTCGTACTGAACTCTTTCACAATACCACCGCCATCTTGTATTCCCATACTGCCTCCCTGTGAATACATACAGGGCAATTCCACATACTGCCCCGCCGCCGCTTTAATGACATCCTGTGGCAAATACAGGCCTTGCATTTGTTGCTCCAGATCTAAATGCTGGTAATATCGCCCGGTCGTGGGGAATTCCCCTGTGGCACCCCCCAGGGGGTATTCTCCCGAGAGGGTGGTGTTGCCCATTGGATCGCTGTAGCTTGGCATATCGGGAAGCATGCTGATGGGGTTGAAGCCGGTGAAAGTGGGTTTTTGGGGTGGGAAGTCGGTGGTTTCGGTGTATGAAGGCACTGGCTGCTGCATTTCTGAAAATATTCGAAAATACTTTCTATTAAACAAAGATATTTAAGCGGTCAAATTAAGAAGTTTATTAATAAAAAATACGCCTATGTTAAACGTTTCAATCAAACAAGATTGTCAAGGACAATGACCCAGCTTTAGTTTATAGAAATGACGTAACCTCTTTTAAGTGCTAGCAAGCGCATTTTAATAATTGTTGTAAGGTACGTGTAAATGCATATGTCGGTAAAAAAAAGTCATGGTATCCATTTGTTTAAACATCTGCATATAAATAACAATTGTTAAAATTGTTTTCATAATTTTAGCATCATTATAAGGAATAGGTTGTACAAGCTGGGATTCGAACCGACAACCTTATGACCATGATTACGATGCTATATCCCTGAGCTACAGGCCCATACGCGATATGAATGAACATATAAACAATATGTATGAGTACATTATGACCCGGCCATTATATCAAATCAAAGACTTTCAGATAAGATATGGTAATTTCCTATAGGCAACAAAATTGAGAATAATATTTCTGACATTTTCTAAGGGAAAAATATTTTTAAGTTGAATCCAGGATCGAACCCACGATCTTTGGATAATGAAGCCGATGCACGACTGACTGAGCTATTCGGCCTGGTGTGTAACAGCTGTGATATAAACAAACAATAAAATCAACAGACATAAAAATCAATAACTTGAAGGTATGCGTC
>LQRL01010219.1:0-14081 GCA_001703475.1 Hydroides elegans | reverse complement strand
GTGAAGCCCGTGCGATACGTGAAGTTGTCTCGCCCGCACGTCTCGCACACCACCGGCTCGCCCACTTTGTGCACGGCGCGACGGTGGAATTCCAGTGAGGCCTTGACTTGGTAGGCGTGCCCGCAGATGTCACACATGAACTGTTGAAAGGGGATAATAAAATTCCGGTTTCAAAAATGAAGGCGCGGTTAAAATAAAGTATTGATTCATTATGTGACTTGACAAAAAAATTTCTTTATCTTATGGGCTTCATTTTTTTTTTTAAAGATTAGAACTGTTATGTTTTATACAGTTTAGGTCGTATTCACCTTACGGACATGCTAGACATTATTAAATGCAAATTATTCTTATAATATACGATTTTTAACCAACCACAATTCTCCTATTTCGTGTATTCTTTTGCTTTCTATTTCTCATTACATAAATCCAATGAGCCAATGAGAATACAGTCTCAATATCAGATGCACACTTACACCGGGCGCTCCCTGCAGCAGACATCGCTTTACATGCACGTTATACTGTTGATACGAAATGAAGTCATCGCGATCACAATGCTCGCATTTCGTGGGTGGCCCGATCTTGTGCACGGCGCGATAGTGCCAGCGCAGACTCACTTGCGTCTTGAACTTCTCGGGGCAGTGCGGGCATTGATAACGCTGTGGAGATCAAGAGAAAATGTAGATGATTGTCAATAGATCCTGTTAAACTCATTGTAATTGTACGAGCATCATTTCTGGTATCCTTTCAATGCATCTATTTTTTATCTATTCTTAATTTTATGTGTTTAAAATCATATTTTGGTTACACAGGTCTTTCTTATCCAGTTTTTCATCAAACTTTTCTTTTTCTTGTATGCTTCAATCTCAAAACATAGATGATTGTAAAATGATATCTCAACTCTAAATAGTCATCATATTTCGGATTACTACAGATTCATAACATGTCGAACCGTTGTCTCATGCTTTGTAATTAATTCTTATTGAAATACTTCATCTTTTACATGAATACGAAATCTCAAAACAGTATCTCACAGATCCGGGCAGCGCACAGACTTGTCGATGTCGCTTGAAGGCCGAATGACAGCGGAAGTTGTCCTTCCCGCAATGCTCACAAACGGGCTTGGGTCCAATGCCGTGCACGCCGCGAATGTGGAAGTTGCGGTCACGTGATTCGCAGAAGGTTTTGGGGCAGTGCGGGCATTTGTAACCGCTGCTGCCACCGGACTGTTTGAAAAAAAAACACGAAAAGCGATTCGTTAAAATCATTGAAATGGCCAAAAGATCGTTTACTGATCATGCATCATATGGCATAATTCATTGGTGAAATCGGTGTATATGAAAGAATATTTAACATGCATCAAAAGTGCACAGCAATGTCATTACTTTCGACATTTTTCCATTTAATTCCTAATTTTACCTATAAAATATATGTTATACTTACATTTATATTGAGTATTACAGTATTTTACGTACCAGTGATAAGAAAACAACATATAAAGTAGAGGAGTGCAATTTGTCTTACAAACACACTTAACAATCCATGTCACCGCAAAAAGCACTAAACCAGACACCTTGGTAGACTTTAAACCTCGCTTAACCGAACGGTTTTTTAAGCATGGTTTTACAATTTACAGATTAATATAAAGAAAATGTATTCTTCCAGGCTGGTTTCTATTTTTGGTGTTACAATTATAACAGTTCTTGCTAAGTTATTGTTGTCGACACCCGATTAGATTATAATCATCTCTCTATGCTAACTCGATATTTGTTTCTATATGGAGCTTCTACTGAAGCTAGTTGGTTTAGCTTTTGCAACAGAATCCCTAAGAGCATTATAATGTTCAAACTATAATCCTTTTTATTTGAAAAAAAAATCAGGAAAAATATTGAAATCTTATCTCACTTAGGAGAGAGAGCCTTCGTCTTTCGATACTTTTTCCATTGATTAAATATATATGAATTTACACGTCACAAATAAACAGCCTAAGTAGAATGAAAACGAATTCAAGATTTTATTATTAATTATATAGCATGCAATATGTGCAAAACAACATTTCATTACAAAATAAACGGAATACTTCAACTACTAACATTAAATTAATAGTTAAATTGATTGTGATTAAATATATAAAATTGATGTAAAAAAATATTAATATCACAATAAATCAGTGATAAACTTGTACCGGTACATACCAGCGTACAAAAGAAAACATATGATGTTATTAAGTTAGGAAAATCGGTTATTATTAAGCCGAATTCAACTTAACTCGAGTTACTTATAAACTACATCTAAGTCAATATCGCAAAATCTGTAACATCATCGATGCTCCTGTGCATCTTATTGTCCAATAACTGCCATAACGACTTACAATCGTTAAGCATACTCCGTCCACTTTCCTTTTAAGTCTTATCATAAATTCATCAACGTAGGACTATGTTGTCCCATTTCATCAGTCGGACCAATTCCTGATGCCATAATATGCTGACGCAGTTGCCCAACAACCGATATCTCACTTGGTAACCCCCTCATCTCCGTGGCAACCGTTGGCCCAGCAACGGTTTGCCCACCAGAGGGTTGCACACTAAGGTCTTGCGCAACTTGCTGCACAACGCGACCAACTACATCGCTCTGCTCACCCATAGCAACGTGTGCAGCGTTAGCAACCGATTGGTCAATGGCAACGCGTTCATTAGCAACCGATTCTCCCATAGCAACATGTCCGGCGTTAGCAACCGATTGACCCGTGGCAACCCCTGACGCAGGTCCTAGCTTGGCGCATTTCTTGGTATGATCCATATACTGTGTGCGCGACTTGAAGCCCTCTTTGCCACAGTGCTTGCATATGAGCGGTGGGCCCACGTGATGTACACCGCGCATGTGATAGTCCAAGACGGATTTGCTGTTGTAGGATGTGCCGCAAATCTCGCATACATACTGGAGAAGGGAAACATTGAGAAAGCAACCAGTTATTTTTACAATCACATTTTGTAATTCAAAAACAAGCATTTGCCTTGTCATCAGTTATTATTTACTCTATCTATCTCTCTCTATTCTTTATTTAAAACTTTAAGATTATGTATACCTTGTTTATTTATGCATACATTTTAATGATTTATTTGGATTTAGTTTTTTTTTTCTTCTTCTTCTTCTTTTCCATTAATCTTATATCTATTTTTCATGATTTTATCTATGAATTAATTAACTTTATCGATTAAAGGTCATTTACGTGATACGCCGGACACTTACAATAGGTGCTCCGAGCAATTTGCATTTCCTTGTGTGTACGTAATATTGGGAGTATGAGATGAAATCCTCGCGACCACAACTCTTGCAGTTTGTTGGCTCGCCAATTTTGTGTGTTCCTCGGATATGCCAATTCAAGTTGACTTTCGAGCGATATTTCGAACTGCAGTGTGGGCAGGCAAATTTCTGAATAAAATAAGTGCGAATCATTATTTGAAGCATTGCTGCTTGTGATAAAACATTGTCATCTTTTACGAAATTAGTCTGTACTTGATTCTTTTGCATTTAGAGTTTTACTAGATTTCATATTAATTCTTACTATATTTCATCTAATTAATTTGATTATATCTCCCATAATGCTTTTATTTTATTTTTCACACAAAAACAACATCATTTCTCACTGATTCTGGCTCCTTGCACATTTCCTGGTGTTTCTTATAGTGCGAATACGATTTCAAGTCTTTCCTCCCACAGTGTTTGCAGACCAAGGGTTCGCCAACACCGTGGACGCCGCGAAGGTGGAAATTCAGGTTTCTCTTTTCTCGATACGTTTTGCCACAAATTGGGCATACGTGCTGTCAAATAGGATACATACTTTTTAACATATGTTTAATGTGCTCTACTCTTTCTTCTTTAAGTTTTTTTTTCGAAAACCAAACAAAGGTATTTGAAAAATGTTTCAGGAGTTATTTTTAATATACATGTAGGATTTCAATATTAATCTGATATCTGAGCAGTGAAATGGTTTTGAATTACTGACTCGCATTTCTCATTTAGTGTTTATATTATTTTTGTTCTACTTAGTCCACGTCTAATCTTCGTGTTTTTTTTTAAATGATTACCTTCAGTATCGCACTTTATTCTATTCTTAGACATCCGTTTTACTCCTAATATGATGACAATACTAAATCAATTATTTCATTTTATTAATCACAAACTAAAAGGTGATAACGACAAAGATTTTATAAATGCATGATAGCACATAACTTCGTATTTAAGCACATTTCAACACTTGCAGCTGGTGGAAAATTTGTATTTTTTCTCTCCCTGAAAAGCGGATATTAGTGCACCCTTTACAGAGAATTGGTTAGTCAAACGAATATAGTTGATTCGCATGGGGCTACATGTTTTAACGGTAATATGCAATTTTGTTAGCGCTGCATCATATACTTTTTCATTTGGTAATCACGAGTGTTAAGAGGTAAAACCAAACATAGAAAGCGTATTCCATATATTCAGGTTTTATTCAGTATACGTGTATGTATAATATCAAAATATATTTTGAGCATGCATTTATATCAATATACAACAATATGGGTTTTATCAACAGTTTACAAAACAATAAAGAATATAAAACTTAAATCAAGTGCAAAATAGCATGTTTTTGTAATTAAAATTATAATAATTTAATTGAATAAACAGATAGTTTCATTTCCATTTACACATCATGCTGACTTTTCGATATCACCAACAATTGCACGACCCTCTGGTTCATTTTGACACACTCTCCTACTATATTCAATTTTATCAAAACAATTCTTTGCAATGCGTTCAGTTAATTTCTTACAAAAGCAAAGATTGAGCGATTTTGGATACAACTGTACTATCAATGATGAGTTTTCCTATAATCATTATTACGTGTGACGGTAATTTCAGTAGTTTGGCTCTTTAGAACACGTTCTTTGAGCACTCCGCCACCGTTTACTATTAATTAACATTCACCGCTATAAGTCTACTGATTCGCACTATCGTCCATCGCACTAAACCCCGTCTCCATCGTGTCTTGATTCAATTGCCCCGCAACCGATATAGCTATTGGCAACCCAGCCATCGTCCTAGCAACCGCTTCCTGTACAACACTTTGAGCCACATCCGGTTGCACACTAAGGTCTTGCACTCCCAGTGGTCCAATAGAACCAATGGAACCAACTATGGCACCCTCCTGTGTAACAGCTTGGGGTTGGTTAGCAACGGACTGCAACTTAGCAACCGTGTTTTCCATAGAAACCGCGTTTTCCCTAGTAACAGAGTTCTCCCTAGCAACAGGTCCCAGTTTGTTGCATTTGCGCGTGTGTTCGTGGAATTGCGTGCGCGATTTGAAGCCGTCTTGGCCGCAGTTCTTGCACATCAGGGGTGCACCCACGCCATGCACACCGCGCTTGTGGTAGTCTAGGTGCGGCTTGTTCTTGTAGGCCACGCCGCAAATGTCGCAGACGTACTAGGGTGGGAGAGAAAAAGTAAGCAATTTTACTGTGTTTTCTGTATTATACAGGTATATTTTGCATCTGTATTATGTTCAGTATTCTCCTTTCATTCATTTATCTATTTATTATATTTTCATTATCATTATAATTATCTTTTTTTTTTATTTATCTTGCCATAAGCTTAAGTTGGTTATAGAATATACCATTGTTATGAGCAAAAGGTTTGATTGTAACTTGTAAGACATCGCTAGCAACTGTTTTCCCCAATAGAAGGAAATCCGAAAAGTAAAACATTTTTTCTTTCTAATTTGTTCTTTTTTAAGCGAATCATTCACATTGCACTCGTACACTTACAACGGGTTTGCCTAGCATCTTGCACTTCTTGGAGTGCACATAATACTGCGAGTACGAGATGAAATCCTCGCGTCCACAACTCTCACAGTGGGTCGGTTCGCCGATTTTATGCGTGCCCCGTATGTGCCAGCGCAGGTTGGCTTTCGATCGGTATTGCGTACTGCAGTGTGGGCACGAGAATTTCTAAATGGGAGAAGGATAAAGTATATTTATACGGGTAATTTCCTTGTTATAATACCTTGTTATACTGATGACCAGCATTATATGGAGTTCATGTGTTTTTTTCATGTTTTTCATCTTATAATAAAACCCGCATGCAGGGTAAGATAATTAAAGCCTCACAATAACATTTTATTTATTCTTTTTTTTTCTGTTTAATTGTGCGTATGTTTGCATTTGATTTCTTTCTACATAAATACTCAATTTATTTTTTATACATGTTAACATTTATCGTTAATTCTTTCAATTTTACATTCTCTTAATTTAGTTTTTATTTAATTTATCTCGTTTCCTTTTTAACTAAATTAAATCTCACTGATTCCGGCTCGCCGCACACTGCCCGGTGTCTTTTGTAGTGCGTGTACGACTTGAGGTCCTTCCGTCCACAATGTTCACAAACCAGAGGTTCACCAATACCATGCACGCCCCGAAGATGGAAATTCAGGTTTCGCTTTTCCCGATACGATTTGTCACAGTAAGAACACGCATGCTGTCAACATATGTAAAGATTATGTTGTTATTTTCTATATATTTTTTTAATTACACAAGTTATATTATAATTGGTATATCAACAAGTGCCTTTTAAGGCAATTTTTTTCACCTAGCGGTATATCGAATTTGTAATTTTGTTCTCATTTACAGTAATATGCAATAACATGTACCTTTTTACTTCATTCAATCGGCTAGCCATTTTAATCGAGGATTCAGTGTTTTCACGATGAAGATTTTAAATATCCGTAAGGTTGATATGTTATACGACATAAACATAGATTTCATCAAATAAAACAATAATATGAATTTATTGATTGATTGACTTATTTATCTATTTATTATAGATATCATGCAAATAGGTGATAGGGAAATAGAAATGCATGTTACAATCAAGATAAGACTAGAGTAGATTATATATACGTGTACGTATATTCCCATGGTGGAAAGACGTGCATTTTTCAAAAGTACATTTCGTGTTAAGTTTCAAAACCTCTTTTTTTCTCAATAGGCTGACTAAAACTAGTTTCATGCTCATGAAACAGAGTATGGACTATGAAGTATAATATGAAGATGAAGTACAATAATGACAACTATCATAAGACACTAGTCGAGTATCGACCACACATTTGGTTGCATTCCTTTTTATCAGACTTTATTATCTAACCAGCACCAACAATTATCTTATATTGGCACAAATACATCTTTTGCATGGCTAAGCGAACGTCATGGGTGAAGATTTAAGATTGTTTTTTGGACACGTCATTATTTGATATTTTATGTTATTCTAAGTACCAATGTCTACTCTCTGTTTTATAAATATTAAATCAAATCGCCAGTACTAACTGTTCAACATTTCTCATTTCTCAAAGGTTGTTAAATACGGCATTCTTAACAAATAAATTTTGCAAAGAAATTGTTTCTGAGTTTTCTTTATTTTTCTTCTCTAATGATAAAACATTACAAAATACACTTAAATTGACAGTATACACTTCTTTTCATAATCGATAAAATGCGAGCACATTTTTAAAATACTTAAAAATTAATCCATCACCTTATTTAAATGCAGTCAAATTTTAAGATCTCGTTAACAAATGTATACACAAACAAATCTTTGTCCCAAATCTTTGCTTCCGCACCGAAGTGTCAACTTCTTTTATTTATTTTTACAATCTTCTCTATTTTGTCTCATATAATCTGTCCTTTTTTACAAGATAAGTTCAGTCGAAACAGAACGGGCAGACGAACGGCAAAGAAAGAGATTAAAGCATTGCTGAATCATCAATAGACAGTTCGACTTCTTAAATGATAAATTGTACATGAATATTCATATTCTTTTTTAACGAAGCACACAATAAGTATTGATTTTATTGAAGTTATTTCTTCCTATAATTGTCTCGTGCCATCCTTCAATGCCATATACATAAATGCAATACAGAACAGTATTATCTGTGGACAAAACACTGTTTTCTTAATTCTTTTAGGTTAAGAACACACTGTCTTTGGAGTTCTATATATTCAATCCCTTGACTAGTTTCACTTTGTTCCCTCTTTCGACTGCTTGCACTTTCGTTTATGTTTCGTAAACGTGGCATAGGCTTTGAAATCATCACGTCCACAATGTTCACAGCGCATCTTGTCGCCGATATTGTGTGCACCGCGAAGATGGTACGTGAAGTTCTGTTTGCGCGCAAAAATCTGGTAGCAGACGGGACAAACGAACTGCAACAAAGGGGAAAATAAGGTATCCATGACATCGAGTTTTTAGAAAGATAGTAAATTTAACTTATTCATCGGTCGCTTATTCATTAGCAAAGCAGCAGTTTTAGAAAATTTTGTGTAAATGCTGGGTACGACTACGAGAACATGCCATAAGTAACAGAATGAGACGTTCTTGTTCGATTTTCTAAAAGTTTTTTTAACGAAACTTTACTAATCATACAGTGAAACTGTTTTAATATTTCGATTCAACACCACGATTTTAACTTAACTGACATCAATAAATACATATCACTGGATAGTTTGATTCAATGAGTGATTATTCAAAGACTTTAATACAATACGCCGTTATCAGTGGCACAAAACCCTCCTCCTTTAATAAAATTAATACAACGTTTATGGTTTCAAATTCCCATAATCTGGAGTCTGAATGTTCATTCCCTTCATTACATGTATCTCATCACTTTGTTCCCTCTTTTGACGCCTTGCATTTTCGCTTATGTTTCGTAAACGTGGCATAAGCTTTGAAATCGTCTCGACCACAATGTTCACATCGCATCTTTTCACCGATATTATGCACTCCACTCAGATGGTACACATACGCTTGCTTGATGCGGAATATCTGGTAGCAATACGGGCAGACAAACTGCAACAAAGCAACAAAATGAACAATTATTTAAATTGCTCTAAAGTTGTATATAATTTGTCACCCCTCATGCAAGGGAACTACATCTATTCTATTTTGTTCCAACATCTTATGGACCAACATTGATATGTCCATGATCGAGGTCATGCCACAATCCACGAAACAAATTTAGTGCTCCTGCTCTATTTCAAGATATCGAACATGCCTTGAATATAATATTCATTTGACGATTGCTTAATTTAATTTTCTATGCATCTCATGCCACCTAACAAAGATTTCTTCATATTCATATTTTCAATGCAGCGTCACAATTATAGTGTCGTCCTATAAGTTCTGCAACGAGATTCAAGTCGCCTATGTCATTAGCACAGGGAAATAAACCACATGCCTTAAAAATGTTTTAATTCGTCTTAAAATATATTCCAGTTTTGATCAGCTCTACAACGGAAACACATGTTCCTCTTCCGTCGCTTTCTTGCATTTGCGCTGGTGTTGCGTGTACGTGGAGTACGCCCGGAAATCATCGCGTCCACAGCACTCGCATCTCATTTTATCGCCCACACCGTGTACCCCGCTCAGGTGCCATACGAATGAGTGCTTGGTGCGAAAGAGCTTGTAGCAATAGGGACAGACCAACTGCAAAAGGGAAACAAATAGAAAAGGTCGCTAGGTTATTACTCATTTTATTTCTTTTCATGTTTGTGACTGCACATTATAAATTTACATGCTACCGTTTACACTAATGTGTAATCGTGATTTGCAACTATTGCACAGGTAAATACCCCAGCCAATGACTCGTTATCCTATATTTTATATTAACCGGAAACCGCAAATTTTATATTATATGATTGTTCGTGAGACAAACAAAAGTTTGTATACGGCTGAAATACAATAAAAACTATATTGTACAATCAAGCAAAACTCATTTATATAATTTATATAATTTTACACACTAACAACAGTGTTTCAACAAGAATGCATGCTTTTATATCCAATGTACATTTGTGTATCATTTTAAAAACATCATCAAGCCCCTGTACAACCTGTAACATAAACTGAGCTAGAATTGGCAAACTAAAAGAATAGAATTTTTCATAGAAAAATTGCACCATTTTATCTTATTTACTTTTTGAAATTCATTGCAACAGTCTATTCTGCTACATTCGCTATTAAGAATAGGTTCGGTCGACACAAAGCCGTGGATTCCGTCCCTGTTAATACACATGTCCTTGATACTTCATAGAATCCACCAGAGCTTACAATCTGCGGATATTCCATATCCTAATAAAATGTGGCGGTAAGGCTATATATGTCTTACAACACACTGCATTTTAAAGCAACTAAACTTAGACGGTCCATCCAACTTTTGTCCTCATTGCTTTAATCCTTATTCACTTCACTTCACTACGTATCCAAAGCACCCCCAAACTAATCACGTGGTCTCCATATGAACCCTCCTATTATCGCTCACTGCCATGGCAATCTCTTTGCACATGCGTCGATGCGCCATGAAGGTGCTATAGGCTTTGAAATCGTCCTTTTCACAAAAGCCGCAGCGCAATTTCTCGCCAACGTTGTGCACGAAACTCAAGTGATGTCGGTACGTTTTCTTGAGCTTGAAACTGCGCAAGCAGAAGGTGCAAATGAACTGAAACAATAGAAAATGGGGGTAAGAAAATTAAATCATCCTTCCTTCTTTCTATCTCTCATTTTAGCAAATTTATATTATTGTTTATACATTTTCGTATTTTGTCTTTTGTTCTGTACTTTCCAGCTTAAATTATGTTCAATATCTTTAATTTAACTTAATCTTGCCGAGTTTTTGGTAATTCAATTATTGTGCGCAGCAAAATCAAACCAAGCCCAGTGATGTTTTAACTTATAACCAGACAAGGTGCAGGGGAAATACTTGTCAATATAATGAATGTTACTATTTCTGCTTGCATTCGTTTATTACAGTATTGTATATCTAATCTTCTCTCATATACACGATTAATATAATTCGCAAACCAAAGCTAAAAGCAAATGAAATTCTAGATTTTGTAGAATCCACACTCCAATATTCCAAACAACCACTAAGCGTTATACAAGGGAAACACAATTTCATTCCGTAGCAACAATAACTTAGTCACATATCACAGTTCCATGCACATAAATACTGTACAGGTGTTACATATGTATTCAAATTTATTTTACAATTTATTTTATAGTGTCGATTTCTGAAATTGGTTTGACACCAAGTATACTGTTTTCTCACTTAAGAATCGTCTTTATAATGTTTTGAGGTTTTTATGATAATCTTTTAATTCTTCCATATTTTGCAATAATTGAGGAACCTGCCTCTTATTTGATTTAATAATCCCCAACTTTTCAGTACCGGTATTAAAACTACTTTAGAATGTTATAATTTAGTGATTTACATATATCAGTAGATTACAAATCAAACAAATACAAATCTAAGTGTAAAGTATATTTGCCATTATAATATACACTGTTCCACCGCCTTTAAATCAGGTTCCAACACTTCACAACTAAGGTCCAAAGCACTATCCTCTATAGTCTCCGCATTTACAACAATGTCTCTTTCTTCCCTGGGCGGAAAAGCCACAGTTTTAAACTTAACCACCACGTGCTCTTCACCACGTGACACACTCAGTTCCCTATTATCGCTCATGGCCAACGCCTTTACCACGTGCTCCCCACGTGGAGTCTCATCCACTCCCTCATTATCAAGTATGACCACGTGCTGCTCTCGACCATGTGATACACTCAGTTCCTTGTTATCGCCCATGGTTAATGCCCTGGCAACGTGCTCTCCACGTTGAGTTTTATCCACTCCCATATTATCGCCAATGTTTAGCGCCTTAGCCACTTCTTTACACATGCGTCGGTGCGCCGTAAATGTGCTGTAGGCCTTAAAGTCGTTTTTACCACAGAAATCGCAGCGCAATTTTTCACCAATGTTGTGGAGGCAACTCAGGTGGTGTGTGTACGTTTGCTTGTTCTTGAAACTGCGGAAGCAGAAGGGGCAAATGTGCTGAAACGACACAAAAATCGGAGACAAATTGGAACTAAAATGTTGAGATTATTGTGTTTTTTCATCGTACTTGTTGCATTTATGTATTTCCTTTGTTTAGCGGTTATCTTTTAATAAATGCATTCGTTTTAGCATTGATATGTTTTTTTTATCCAATTTTGCCATTCATTTCCTTTTCATTAATCATATATCGTTTACATTTTTTTCTTCCGCTCTCTTTTATTATCATTTTACGACTGATTGTTAGAATTTCCCATTGATTATTTCTTCAGTTTTTTTTACATATTTCCCACATTTCTCCCATACTCGAACACAGCGCGAATAAAACTTGTTCGTTACATTTGGCATGTCAACTTACTTAACGGTACTAAATGAATTCAATAGTCATTATATCCATCATCCAACATAAAAATGCAAGAAAATGCAACACCTCGAAAGTCAATCGACATAGCTTAAACAGACAAAAAACGATGCACCGTCCAAAAAAATACCAAAATTAACTGAAATGCCATAAATAAAGCATAAACTACAGGAACAAAAAAAAAAATGAAAATGATTGGATTCGTTCCGTATAATTGCGGTGTATATCACGTTGTTTTATATTTTGATCTTATGTTTCAATCGTTTTATAAGATCATTGCCAAGGTTTGTTTTTGCTCAGCATTTCTTTTATGCCCATTATATTTTAGAAACATACTTAGCTTCTGGCGAATGTTATATACGTATTGTGCAATATTGTCCTTACCACCAAAGCCCCTATGTGATTACTACTGGGCATTTCCACCGTTATCCACGTTACATTTCTACGCGATTTCTAATGTTTCGAGGGCTCTAGTTTGTATCGTTGATATGATTCATA
Organism: Hydroides elegans; assembly: GCA_001703475.1. NCBI lineage: Eukaryota > Metazoa > Annelida > Polychaeta > Sabellida > Serpulidae > Hydroides > Hydroides elegans. The sequence continues at coordinate 1,311 of LQRL01010219.1, read as the reverse complement.
CTTAATTTTAGTGTTTCTGAATAGTATAGATGGTTATCTTCACGATTTGGTTACTTTTGATCAACATGCCTTATTTATCAAGCTAGGGCCATGAGTGACATCTTCGTTATCCACGTTACACAAAATGGACATGAGATTTTCGCATGTAAATGTATGACCTTTGTATTACTCAGGTTTAAGTTTTATTTTGTAAATGATATATTGTACCTTAACCTCAATATCTTGGCTATGTTATACACTTAAAATATTCAATCTATTGCTACCAGTCCCTGAGATATGAGCCATAATTGTGAGCAGGTAGCGTTATCCACGTTACGTTATCCACGTTACAAGCTATTCCACGATTATGAGCTTGGTAAGAAATATTCCAAAACGAGATCAATTGCTGTCAAGCTTTTTCAACCGAAGAGTGTTAGTCTAAAAAACTTAGTAAAAACAAATATTACATAATTAGAATTATTTTCGATCAAATTAGACGTGTTTTAAAATCAAATGACATTTCGGGCCATTTCCAAGTTCTATATTCTTTCGAAAATGCATTATGGGTTAAATTATGATATTAAATGGAATTGTTAACCCATAAGAAACTTCTAAAATATAATATTATGATGGGTAGAAATAGGAGTGTGAAAATTTAGCTTTGGTACAGTATGAAATTCGGTCTTAGTAAAAAGGGTTAATATATTTACTTTAATTATTCCATTTCCAAGCTTTTTATCATCACGTTCCTTTCAAATACAAGAATAGTCCGCTGTTTCAAATAAAATATAGTTTAAGTTTGACTGAATGAAACATTTTTACACGTGAAACCTATGTGCTTGTTATTGTTATCTTGTTGATATATTCAATAAAATTTGTATATGCTAAACGGAAATAATTAATAGATTTGATGGACATTTTATTTCGAAATTGGTAATTGTCTTTAAAATAAAGTAAGAAACACCAAAACGAGCTGAAAAGAATTCGACACGCGGTTTAAAACATCGTTATACCAAAAATATCAAAACTTCGTAAATGCAAAAATTGCATTGTGTATGATGTAACGTGGATAACGAAAAATAGCATGAGCAGTACTACTCAAAGACATACTAAAATGCCCAAAAATAAATATCTGCATATTTACTTGAATAAAAAAGCCAAGCATATTCTGATTCTTAAAAACAACGAATAATATACGCATTTTACGGATATTACTATATCTGATTTAAACCTTCAAGCAGAAACTATAAAATACATAACGAAAACTACAAGAGAAATACAAATCTACCATCTAATTAGAATAATATGGAGATGTACGTTAAACATTTAGTG
>LQRL01010210.1:6121-17615 GCA_001703475.1 Hydroides elegans | reverse complement strand
AATGTGACGAAATGTGGTGAAATCAGACGAATTTTCCCGAAATCCAGGAAAGACTAAAAAAACTAACAGAAACCACTAACGTGGCTTCTGTTGTTAAAAATGCAAGGAACACATGAAGGTTAGTTACAAAAAAATCCTAAAATCAAAGTGTTCAGATTCTAACAAAAGTTAGCCGATAACAACAAACATCACCTTTTCTAATGCAGGATTACAAATTAAAACGAATTCAACATATAGACCTGTACATGTATTTACAATGTATTAACAAATCTCAATCAAATTGATAAAGTTAAATGCTTTTCAAGCCAATTAAAAACAAGTCGATCATTTTCACTCATGCTTTCATAAACCAGATTCCAATTTCTCGAAAATTCAAGTGTTCAAATCTTAACAAATGCTAGCTTTCAATAATTATAAACACCTTGCCCATGCATATCTTAAAGCACGATTACAATTTAAAATAAATCAAAAATACATCTACAAACAACCTGATTGATCTTTATAAAAAGTTTACATACAACATATCATGTAACAAGTTAACATTAAAGAACCTATTCAGAAATTAAATCAGAGCTAAATGTCCACCTTTGAATTGCTGAATCATAGTATTCACTCAATATGCGTGGTTACAGTTTAAGTTACTCACGAGAATCATGTCAAGTCATATGGTGTTTCATAATGTTCTGACGCGCGTTCCGAACAGATAATTTCCATGAATAATGTCTTGTGTAATATATTTAAGGTTTTTCTCAAGAAAAATATTTTGAGACATTTCGTTCCCACTTCGTTAAGGTTAAACATTTCCATAATGATGCCATCGATTTCACACCTTATTTCGTTTATACTTTATCTGTTCTATTCTAGTAAAGACTGTTTAAATAAGGGATTTCAATCACGTCTCCATTAAGCCTTCCCCATGTTCATCCTTCATGTGCTTGTTGAGATTCGTTTTTCGCCAAAAGTCTTTCCCGCATTTTTCACATTTGAATTCTTTGATGCCCGTATGTGACAGCATGTGGGTGTCGAGGATCTGTTTGCGCCCGAATGACTTCTCACACAACTGGAATAGAAACAGAAGGTTATAGTTTTACGAATTCGAAAAGAAGAAATAATCATAAGAAATACAAGAACTTGCATTTTTTCGAACAGTTTTATTTGAATACTAGCCCAGTGAACAAACTAGTGAACCATGACGTCATGCGAAACTCAAAGTTATATTTTGTGACTTTGTACAAGGTTTACACTTTATAATGTTACCTACGTCCTGATACACATCGTATAAGCGTGTTAAAATTATCTTTTACACACTTAGAAAATTAAAATCATTTCTATGGCTCGATTATTTCTGCCAGAGACGGACGAGCAGGACTCAATGCTATAAGAAATAACTATTAGAATCCCTACCTGACACTTGAAGGCCCGCTCTCCAGTATGAACAAGCATATGATGCTTTAAGTGCTGCTTTTTCTTAAACGCCTTCCCGCACATTTCACATACATGATTTCGTTCTTCTGAATGGGTCACTGCTACATGTGCCCTGAGGTCGGCCCTGCGTTTGAACGATTTCGTGCATTTGTCACATTTGTGGGCCTTTTCCTCTACGTGTATACGTTTATGGTGTCTTAAGGCGTCTTTGATTCTAAAGCGTTTGGCACAGATATCACACTGATACGATTTCTCATCGTTGTGACGCTCCTCGTGGTTTTTCAAATATCGCGCACATGAAAAGGATTTGTCGCACATTGAGCAATTATACGTCTTAGTAGAATGCATCATTTTTTTATGACCATGCAGGCTACTTTTCGTAGTAAACCATTTCTGGCAAATATCGCATTGGAATTTTCGGCTGGTCGGGTCTTCATGTCGTGCCATGTGGTCTTTATAAGATGCGCCGGCGCCGAATATGGCATTACAATATTTACATTTGAATGGCTTGATATGCACTATTTTCTGATGCACGAGAGCCCGTCTAGTCGTTAGGCTCAGAGCGCCGCATAACTTACATTGGATCGGCGTATGCTTTCGCGTGATATGTGTAGCAAGCATCTTTGAGGATGAGATAACTTGAGGACATTGGAAGCATTTGAATAATTTTGTACCGGGGTGAGACTCTTTATGATGATCAGACATTTCGGTCTGACTACAGAGTACCTTGGGACAGAGACCGCATGGATAGATATCACTAAATCTGTTAACACATTCTATATTTATGATTTTGTGAGCCGTTTGAAAATGGTCAATTAACGAGTCATAGCACGTCTCGCCTTCAAATTGTTCATCGCATAATCCACATTTGGCCTCAATGCAGAAACGTTGGAGACGGTCAGTTTCGGTGGTTTCAAATTTATGCTTGCTTTCCAGATGAAACACCATGCGATGCTTTGCGACAAGCGTTTTACAAAGCGAGCATTTGAACATGGTATGCATGTGCATTCGATGTTTCACAAAATCAGCCAGAACTGTATACTTCTTTTTGCAGGTCGTGCAATAGAGGAACTCTTCCGGGTCAGTTTCTTTCATAAATTGATGGACGGAAATGAAATGATCCTTGACTTCTCCCAAGTGCCTCAATTTGGCGTTACAGTATACACAAAACACTGCTGTACAAGGGTTCTTTTTATATGTTCTCTTTTTAGGTTTCTCATTTTCTGTAACTGCAACCTTAACGTCGCTTGCTGTTTTTGAAGGTGACTCAGTCTTTTTTGGGCTGTTCGACGACTTAACCTGGATATGTTCAGTATCCGCATATTGTGGATCAGTCAACGGCTCTAAAGGTAGAACAAAAGGACTGTTCGTGGATATAGCTGTCGTTGTGCATGGTAAAGGAAGATCGACATCGTCATTTGCATCTACAAGGGTTTCCGCTCTTTCAGAGATTGGCTGCGAGGATAAATCGTTATCAATCCCATTTACTTTGGAGTTACTAGCAGAGCGTCCAGTGTTCGGGTTTGGATCATTACAAATGGTGATTTCCTCTTTGATATCTTCATCACTGTTGAGGATTCCTGAAGCATTGCCTTCTTTGTGTTGGTTGCTTTCATCAGAAGTATCAGTAGCTCCATGTAATGTATTGTCACCATTTTCATTAAAGATATGAGACATATCTCCCGCTGATTCAATGTCATCGCCTCCTATATTGCTGCTAAGGGTTGAGTCCGGTTTGTCGGTACTAGAAGGTGATGCCTTGATTTCAATGTGATTAACGTCATGGTCGTTTAATGTGACATTACCAGTTGATTCAATATCCGATTGCGTAGGTGTGTCTACAATAGGAGAAATCTCAGTGATTTCGATTTCATTCGTGTCTTCTTGGTACACATTTGTTAACATCTCTGAACCGATACTGTGCAATGCGTCAGTACTTATGTGATCTTGGTGTACATGTGATGTCATCTCTCCGGTGTCCAATATTCGGGTTGTTGTGCCAGCAATAGGAGGATTAACTGCCAGGATTTTTTGTCCAATAGATACAATCTCAGCGCCGATGTGATTGTGCAATGTTGCAGAGTCCGATGTCGTAGGTTTGTCTACAATAGGACGAATTACAGGAATTTGGACGTCATTCGTGTTTTGGTAGAGATGTGATAACATCTCTGAAACGACATTGTGCAATGTATCAATACCCACGGGACCGGGATTAATTGCATTATGTCCGTTTACATGTGTTTCTTCTCGGGTTGTCAGTTGAGTAGAATGTGACATCGTTGCATTGTTTGTAGAATGACCAAAGGCCATCTGAGCGTCACTTGTGAGAAAAGAATCAAACAAAGACGCTCTTTGCAAATGAGTTGAAGTGTTTACGGATGGAAATTCTGTGTTTGGACATTCTGTATCATCAATGTGGTTGTATGTGGTCGTACATCCGCTGGAATGCATAGCGTTAACAGAAAGGCCAATGCGTTTAAGATAATCCGTATCTTGCATTCTATTTTCAAGATGTTGTGACTGCGTGGCTTTCGAACCGTTCGGACCCGTATTCAAATCCACATTTCCATGACCTTCATTACTTTCCTCCTCAATACCCCAATCAGGATCACTATATGTATCCATGTCATCTTCGCCTGAGTCAGATGCCACATTATCATTTAGAGCCCAATCATCTATTGTTGACATCGCTTTCACCTTACTTCTCCTATCCCTTCTCGTTTTATTCAGTTTAGGCTCTTCTGTAGTTGTAGAGTTCAGCATGGATTCGTTTGAATCCGTTTTCAAATCCGCATTTCCATGCTTCTCATCCTTTTGTTCCTCTAGTATTTCCAAATCAGGATTACTGATTGTTTCATTTCCGTCCGAGTCAGATACCATAATATCACTCACAGAGTTATTTATTGTAGACATTGCCTTAGTTTTGCTTTTCCTATCCCCTCGCGTTGTATTCCTTTTAGGGTCCTCTGTGGTTGTAGAGTTCAGCATGGATTTGGGTTCGTTCGGATCCGTTTTCAAATCCATGTTTCCATGATTCTCATCACTTTGTTCCTTTATTTCCACATCAGGATGACTTTTTGTTTCATTTTCGTCCGAATCCGGTGCCCTAATGTTACTTACAACGTCATCTATTGTATATATTGTATTAGTCTTACTTCTCCTATCTCTCCTGGTTTTAACAATGTCAGGGTCTTTAGTTTTGAACCTCTTCTTTGGATTTTGAACGAATTCATTTCGGTCCGTGTTAGGTGCCATAATATCACTCACAGTGTCATTTATTCTAGACATTGCCTTGGCCTTGCTTCTCCGACCCCTTCTCATTGTTTTCATCATCTCAGGGTCTTTTTTGGTGGTAGAGTTTTGCTTTGGTTTTTGGAGAAAAGAATCATATAAAGCATTAGTAGATAAATCGTTGAAGGGCTTATCACTTTCCGCTTTAATCTTGGCTTGGCTATCTGTTGAACAGTTCTGCTTACGTTTGTGAAGATAAGGCGATCCAGTTTTCATCACATCTTGAAGTATAACCACTGCACGCTGCATCAACTTGGGATCCCGTTTGGATATCACGTTTGCTCTATAATTTGATTTACCATGAAACACTTTGGAGGCCATGGTGTTACCGTCTTGTCCTAATGCCGCAGCATTCGATTGAGATGCAACTATTCTTTCGTTGTTTAATCCCAAGCAAAATAGAAGCAACTGCTCAGAACGCATATCATCTTGTGTTACAGATGTATCCATATTTGTTAAAGACGCATCTATATTTGTTACAGATGTATCCATTTTCGTTACAGTATCCATATTTGAGCAACAGTCTCCGCTACTATTCAGTATATTATCTGTATCACTCTCTGCTTCTTGATCCGATTCTTCTCCATTCCGTGACCCAATGTCACTAACATCCACTATTTCAATGATTTCCGGTTCCATTTCATTCTGCGCATGCGCGGGATCGTCATTATACGCAATTTCCGGTTGTTTAGAATGTAGGTCACCACTTCCGGAACAAAACTCATCTTTTACAGCAACGTTTTCCTCCGATTTCGGGTCTTCATCGTCCAAGAAACCTGCATGTAAAAGGGATATACAGAAAAACAATTTGCTTCTTGATTATATTGTCATTTTGAACAGAAGCTACATGTTATTAATACAGTTTTGTAAACGAGCTTTGGGTTTAGTATTTATTTCTAGAACTCGGGCTGCTAAAGATTCACCAACGAACCAACCTCACACTAAATCGTAGTAAGATATCAGTCAACAGTAACAGAAATATTATCGATAATCGATTAATCAACAACCCTTAAAACGTGCTCCCGTGAAATACGTTTATGATTCTCTTTGATATTATACTCAGATTATTACAATTACCTATATTCCCGTTTACAGTTTTTTATTAGAATGCTTACCGAGAATGTCTCCCCACTTCGATATTCTTTTTTGGGCTTGAAATTGTGTGCAGTGACTGTGGTCACGAAGTATTCTTTTTAGGCAGGTTACCTCCTGTTGACTGGCTTCTATGCGTGCCTTAAAAAAGAGATATAGATTAAAAATATTTATAACGGTACCTGATTAATATATTATTTTAAACCTAAGAACTATTCGTTTGTTTATAATTTAAGTCAATTACTTAAACACACAATAAAACTAGAGAGTGAACTACCTCGGATATCCATGGGCATTCACAATTCTCCTAACAGGTTGGAAATATAACACAAAGTTTTAACTTGTATTTTTAATTGAAAGAATCTTTAAAAGCATGTTGCAAGCTATGAAATCACGTATTAACAAGAGCCAGGTTGTTTTAACAAGTTCTGGAAAAAACTACAAAGAAATCTTCAATCAACTCATTGCAAATTTAAATTATGGTTATATTGTGGTGGTAAGAAGTTTTACGAAGATTGACAGAAGTCATGAGCAATATCCGATTTTCACTCTGACTAAAACATTATAACAGCTATAGATTGAGAAATCATACCATTTTATAATTCGACAACTTACTGTTAATACTGCGTTCTCATTGCTCAAATCATCTATCACTTTTCGGAGTGTGTCCAAGTCTTGATGCATTTCTGCTGGGCTCTCCCTGGCAGGACCAACCAAGGCAGGACTCTCCCCGGCAGGACCCTCAACGGCAGGACTCTCTACGACAGGACTCTCCATGACAGGACTCTCCACGGCAGGACTCCCCATGGCAGGACTCTCCACGACAGGACTTCCCATGGGAGGACTCTCCATGGCAGGACTTTCCATGATAGGACTTTCCACGGCAGGACTCTGAACGCTACTCAAAAAAATAGTAAATGTAAAGAATATGATAAAATATATAGAATCAGCTTTGGTTCGGTATAGAATCAGGTTTCATCAGGTCCTCATGAAAATGACTTCGAATTTTAAATCGATCAAACGTAACCATTGATCTTACACATCTTCACTTTCTATTCTATCACTTAAGGGATTATAAAAAGGTAAAATATATATTATATCCATAAATATAACGGGATACGAATGAATTACCTTGATTCTTGGGTCACTGGTTCCTGGGCCCCTAGGGTGTGTGTAAGTACGTGTCTTCGCAAACTGTCCTGTCTCGTATAGACCTTCTCACAATCTTGGCAGGAATATACCGATGAGCTGTTGTGTTTCCGCTTGCGTCTGTCCTTGCGAGTAAACTTTCTGTGAAGAAAACAAGAATTTCGACTATTTTCAAGGCCAAGTAATTTTTACAAATATATATCTATAAAACATTATCATTGACATTGAACATTAACGTTTCCTCTCCTATCACTATAAGGATTATAAATAAGATTAAATACATCCATTAAGATAAAAGAAAAATAACAAACCTTGATTTCTGGGTAGCTCTTGAGGGGTGTTTCATAAGAACATGTCTTCGCAAACTGTCCTCTCTCGTAAAGGCTTTCTCGCATTCTTGGCATGGATAATGTGATGATGTTGCGTTGTGTTGCTGTATATGTCTTGTGAGGCTATCCTTTCGAGTGAACCTTTTGTGACATGTGTCACACTTAAAGTTCTTGTGGGCCATTGTGTTCTATCTGCAATAAAATATCATTTTTTATAAAGAATTTATATCAGCAGACAGTATAGCTGAGACAGTATGTAGAATATGTGAAAATGTCTTGTTATTGTTTAAATCATGTATTGTTATTGACCAAGCAGCGTTCAATCTATGATCATATATAAGTTAGTAAACAAGTATTCAGTGATTACTTACGGAGTGTTATGGTCAACTCGGCCCTATCCATCATCAATTCAGCCCCTATGGACGATTCGGACCCATATTGGACAATTCGGTACCTATCTTTGACGATTCTGCCCCTTGCAAAAACGGATTCGACCCTTTGAAAATTGTTCTTTGGTCCCTTGCAAACACCTTTTCGGCACCTTGCCTAACCAGTGCGTGTTTAAATTTGTTCACTTGTTGCAATTGAAACTTTAAATATGTTAACGAGTAAATTATTTGTTTTCTCAACTTTATTAGATGGACGTATTTTAATTTTCAATATTATCCTAAATATACTGGCTCAAATATTGCATTTCTCTCCGATTCTCTGCTATTTATTTAGAGCATTTCAATGGTATTCAGAATCCAAATTATATCTTTTCTAAGAATTTCTGTTATGATTGTTTTAAATACTCATGTAGTATGTGCATATTGCTTTTAAATATTGAAAGAAAATCGGATTAGATTATAATGAGAATTTAAATAGATGGCCCCTTATATCCAAGTATGTTCAGTGTGTTGTAACTGATATTAATCCCTATTGACATATGTGTCAACTGAGTTTATTTGAATATGTGTTGCTGCATTGAATCTGCTGTCATACGTAATTGCAATTAGGTAAGGTAAGGTAATTGTAATTAAGAGTGACACTTATGATTGAGTAATGCAAGTCACATTGATTAATAGCTGAAAGACATTAACTAATATGTGACAATTATGTAAAATACCCTCAATCTCGTATTGATGCAATAAATGATAAACAAATAAGGTCATTGGTAAATTCGACCCATCACCAACTGGGCCCATATAAATAAAGCATATTAATTATAACATCTAGCCTTTCTATAAATCACAATTACATGACATAAAAAAAAACATTAAGTAAAAGACAACATAGTACATGATAAGTAACGTTTTAATTTCGAACTAATTAACAATTGGTTTCCAAACAAAAACGGTTTGATTATTTTATAGAAAGAGGCCGAATCGTGAAATCTTAGGGGCCAATTGTAAAATGTGATGGGACGAATCGTTCAGGACAGAGGGACTGAATTGTTTATTTTTTTTATTTATTTTTTTTTTTTGAGAGAGAGGTTGTATTGACTGCAAAAATAAGGGACCGAATCGACCAATTAGGGTCTGAGGTGGAAGGGCCGAGCTGGTGAAAAGCCGAATTGATCTATGACTGTCTTGAGATAAGTCCAAGCCCAACATAAAGCCTTTAAACTTTAGGCCTCTCCATTATGGAAATATCTCCAGGACAAAACAAGATGACGGATACATAGGGACAATTACATTAGTTATAAAGCCATTCAAGACACTGGCACATATAGATTTGAGATTTCCAACCGTCTGTCCATCCTTCACCTTTTTGTGTAGGCTAGAAATTTTGAATAAGATCTGAGAGACTTGGTGATAGGCTCATATGAAGATTCCAAATGGGGAAATGTGATCTTTGATAGTTATGACCATGTTTTAAGTAGTTGAATTCGCCGAACTTTTCGGGGTTTCCAAGGTTTATCTATAGTTTTGTTATGTGGAATCAGACACATGCAACTCGATTTTTTGCGATATTGTACAAATACACGAGCCATTGTAAAAAAATAAACGTGACATTGCTTAACAATATTTAAACGTTTTGACCAGGACACTGCTTTGAAATACGCTTTAATACAAATATAAATCACTTATTATTGTGTTTATATGTGCCACTTATATGGAACAGACACATAACACATGACTCTCTACAGCAGAACTCTCCACGGCCCTTAATTTTTATACGAGTTTTATTCAATTTCCATACAAGGGCAGGAAACCAATCTCGGAAGAAAATCTTACTTTTCTTTCAATCTTTTTTAAACAAAGCAATGTCAACAAACAAATGAAACGGCAAATAGAAGAGGGATAAGTATTACATCATAATATGTGAAACATATGTGAGGAAAGTTAATATTTAATGAGTACATACACCTTTTTAAAAATCATGTCCTGGTTCCATTCGTACGTCAAGGTCGGAAAGAAGCTCTGATTGGTCAATTTTGTAAACAGACCATATCATCGCTCACTAAGTGAGTGATAACAAAAAGCGAAAATATCATGTTACAAAATGTTATTTCTTTTACAATTTTAGCAGATAATAATGAAACTGCATCTTGTGAATATATGGAAGAAGTGTCATATTTGTCACTCAGCGATAAATACGTTTTTCATCACTTTGAGAGAAAAAGGTTCTTTCCGACTCAGGAGGCTACCCTTGTACTCATATTCGTAGTCGTACAAGTACACGGGTGGACATAATATGAACTGGACATAATATGAGCGCTGATTTTTTGATTGGCAAATTTCTTTCGTGATTCAAATCTTTAAATGGTTTAAACACTTTCAAAATATTCATTTGGTAAGTGTTTATAAATATATTTAGTTTAAAACACTTTAATTTGCACAATACGAAAGAAATTTGAAATTTAAAAACGGGTGCTCATATTATGTCCAGTTCATAATATGTCCACCCCTGTACTCGAGGCGTACGAGTTAAACAAATCATGGCACCTCACTCTGATTAATTTCTTTTATAAACACCCAGTGCGCATAGACAAAGTCTGTTCCAATCCTACCAACATTCGTCTTTTATATTTGAGCCTCTCGTAATAATATGGACCTAACAAAATACATTTAAATAAAATATCTGCTGAGCCCAATTATCGCTCACCATGTAGTTGTGCCAATGGTTAATAAAGGCTGAGGAGCACAATGATTCACTTTGCTTTGAGCTAAATATAATGTGTGTTTTCAAATATCAAAAGCAGATAGTCCTCTTTTCATGATTGTATATGGTGATCTTGAAAACAAACATTTACTTTACGACAGGGCACCACCCATTCGAGCGATAGGGAACCATTTTATTTACCTTGATGGTACAGCTATTAATCAACAGTAACATACTTTTTGAAACTATAATCACAATAGCAAAATACTTAGCACAGTAGAAGGACGTATGGCTGTACTCACCCCTGGCAATTGGAATAATTCAGCAGTCAGCTAAACGGCTTTTCACGTTGTGTGTCTGGACTAAAGGTCCAGACTCAAATAGCTGAGCGTGCATGTGCGTTGATTGTATGGTGTTTACACGCTAATAATTCAAATGCATTCTTTATAGCAAGTTTTGTTTTTTTAATAAAAAATCAAGAATAAAAGAAAATCTAGATCATTCATTTATCTTAAACACCACAAACACAGGATGTACCTGTAAAAAGCAGCAAAAATGTGATGACCTGTAAAAAGCAGCAAAAATGTAAAGACCGTTTAGTCCTCTGTTGGCTTATACACATGTCATAAAACCGTTTCTGTCAAAATCCTGCGAGATGAGTTAGCTGACCAGCAACGAGAGACTGTCTTATAAACCAAATATATTGTTTATTCATGCGATTAATAACTTGCCGAGGGGAGCATCTTACAACGTTGATAAATCAAAGGAAGTTGCAACTATCTTATTTCTACTAATTCTGTAAGGCAGTCTGACTGATGCTGACTTAACTGATGCAAATGATATTTAGATGGAGTAAATGGAGTAAATTAATAATTTTAATTAAAGAAATGATATGAATTTGGTGTAAAACTTTTTGTTATGGAATATTTATTCTGTTTGACTATTTAAATATCACATAAATAATGTAATTTAAATGCGATATAGTAAATGATGAATTAATACGATGAAAATGTTAAATAATTCGATACAATAAACGATCGAAAATAACATGAACTAATCGAAATGGATACATAGACGGATTCAAAATTTCGAAACCGTCAATGTTAATCGTGTGATTCAAT
>LQRL01010205.1:0-10885 GCA_001703475.1 Hydroides elegans | reverse complement strand
GCATACAAATTGAGTTCAGGAGGCAGAATCTGAATAGTGTGGCGAAGATCTTCCCATCCGGCCCGGTCATATTGATTTAAGCTCTGAAAAAAAATATATTTCATGCATGTCCATAAAAGGAGATCTGTTTTCAAAGTCGTACAATTGCCGAAAACCGCTGACCGCTGGGACATAATCAAGAGGAGATGGCATAATAACGCGGTGCACGTCCTCCTTAATCGAATTCTAAAAAAAAATATCGATACATAAGTCGAGTTTTTCAAAGTCGTACAATTTGCCGAAAACCGCAGACCGCTGGGACGCAATCGAAAGGAAGAGAACGAATAAGGAGATGAGCCTGGTCCCGTCATGCTTAATTAAATTCTGGAAATGAAACACAGACCAATTTGAATATATTATATGCCAGAAATAATTCTAAGATTTTGAGGTTTTGCGCCAATGGCGCACATTCAAAAATATATAACATATATATATATATATTGTATAAGTATAACATTCATGTACAGTGTACATCATGTTGAATTAAGTCCTGAAAATCGAACACACATCAATTTGAATATATATTTTATGCATTACATAAATATCGTAAGAGCCTGCACGAGTCTTCACGCAATCGGAAATGTAAGTGAAATACATTGTGTATTTCATTTTTAGAAATGGCCACCAATTTATAAGCAAATGCATCAGATGGATATCATTGTTTTTTCCACATTGTGCTCTCGTTTATTCATAACACTGATCATTGATAATTGGGACCCCTATGTTTGTAGGTGTAGGAGTAAGGACATTTGTAAATGTTTTTATCCGTTTTGAAATTTGAATCGAAACCAATCATTAAATCCCGGTATATCTTATTAATATGGCAGAATCCCGATCATTAAAAGTTGAAATGTATGCTTTCGCAGGGCTCGAAACTCGATTTCTTTCGCGGGGGCCCTTTGGGCCCCACGATAAAAAAAACAGGGGCCCAAACCGAAATCCGGTGGCCCAAACATGTAAATATATGCAGAAGGTCTGAAAAATATGAGGGGTCCCTTGGGCCCCCCACCTCAAAAACCGGGGGCCATGTGGAAAATCCGGGGGCCAATGGCCCCTGGGCCCCGTGAGTTTTGAGCCCTGCTTTCGAATTCGACGTGAGCAAATTAGGTTTACATGGGGTTAAAATAGAAAGTGTTAATTCTATATCTGAAAATTTGATTCAATCATAGATTTTTCAATTGTATATGTTATTCAAAAGCTATGTTTACTCAGCTGTCACCAGTTAAAAGGTGGCTGACTATGCTATAACTTTTGTATTTGTGCCTCAAATCGATATAAAATTCAAAAAGGCATTGCTGTGATTGTAAAAGGTACATGCCAAACTTATATTGCATGCATATCAGTTATACATAGAATTTTTATATGTATATTTTTATACTTGCCCATTCGACGGAGCACACTCCCACCACTAAACATGTATATATCATTTTAAATCGGTCCTATTTGAACGGGTTTCTTACATTTAATACTTTAACGCCAGCTTCCTACGTCGGCAATTCAATATAATTTACGTTAACCTCAGAACCTAACGGAAGACGTCCGACTTTTAGGTCAGGCAACTTTGAGGCGAAAAAGCAACTACTCTTCTAACCTTAGGGCTGTTTAATTTGTTCATGAAAAAAAACAGTGTTCTTGCATATGATTTGATAGAACTTTGTTTGTATCGGCCCTGCTATATATTATAGAAACAATTAATACTCTCTGGTCAAGCCACGTCTTTAGGACGTCTTAATCACGTAAATTTGCGTAATTACGACGCCTTTAAGACGTATCTTGCCGAAAGGGTATAACCTACACAGTTTTAAGCGTGTATTTAAGACATAAATAGGTTTATGTGAATGGAAATAAATAACTGAGGGCTTATACAGTTTGACAGTGCTGATCACAGTGGTAAACATGTATAGTGGTTGGTTCATCTGCAGCTTAAAAACGACTATAATTGTGACATATTTAATATCTTTATAGTTTTGCAGTAGGCCTAATGAACCTGAGCTAATTTATAAAGAATATTTTCAAATATGCCCCACTTAAGAATTTCACTTAAGTTCTTCAAAATGTTAGCCTCCACTTTTATGAATGTCAAAACGTTATTTTAACGTCTATTTTACCATAGCACTTGGTGATCATCATATCGCGACGTCAAGAGGACGTGGACTTGAGGACGTGCAATTTTCACGGCGGGTCCTGTTTAACGTCACAACGAAGATTTGACATCTTTCCAACGTCCGAATTCAAGACAAGATAAAAATGTTCGAACGTCCGCGACATTTTTACATATTTACATACCGTACTGCGAGCGCATTTCCCGAAATAAATTCGTATTTTGCGAAGATGCGAACGGCAAGCGCGAGCCTAGGTCGGACCAAGGCAAAGAACAACTCATGAAAAAGCAGAAACGTTTGAGAGTATGTTTTTTACGTTCTGCGACAACTTGCCGAGTGGGACGTTCATGAGGAAAAAGTATACCCCTCCTCCCCCACTTACCCATACTAAACATACTGTTTTGTACATGTTAATATATACATGTAGACCCGTGTGAACGTCTTAACACAGGTTGACATTTTTCACAACTGACAACTGTCTTTAAATATACATATTTTCCATAAAACTATACCATATGGTTCAAGTAACCTACCTTCCCACAGCATACACAACAACTATACACATACATCAACGTCATTTAATTTAATACAAGTTTTTATTAAATAATTTGAGAAGACTTACATTTATTTCTCCTTCAATTCCAAACCGTTTCCTTTTCAGCTCATTTCAACTCACATTTATCCATATACATATGACAAACTGACAGGAAGTATATTAATATGTTTACCAATATATGCAAATTAGGCCCAAAAATCCTCGCTTTAACATGAGACGCACCAGTGCATAACTCAAAAAGGCGACATATAAATAATAACCCTGCATACACGAATGGGTTAGTGCAAGTGGAACTCTCCCGGCAAAAGAGGTTTTTTTTTCACAAACATGTAAATGTGGGTTTTTACTTCCGAGGAATCAATGATTTACAAATTTATATCTAAAAACACTCGCATGTACATACATGCATGTAATAAAGATGGTAATATCTTAATGTTATCATTATTTATAAAGAACTCCATACACTGTGTAGTTCTAGTCTATCGTAAATCATTATAAACATGTTGACATTATTCAAAGTAATTGTCTTTATGGAGCCTTTCCTAGGATATTCCTAATCATACGATATCAATCGATCAATGCTATGTATCTATTTATTTATCTAATGTATGGTGTATCACTTATGTGTGAAAATTTTAACGTTTAAGTAAAAAAAAAAAACTCATTAAGGCAGGATTTTAAACAACAACAAAAAACTATTCACATGATTTTCACATAATTTGGCAGGTTTAAAGACACTTTTAACATTCAAGTCCATTACCATACCCAATCAAAACAATTTAAAACGATTAAAGATATAGCTACAGATTCAAAAGTGAGCCAGCAGTTTTGTATCTAGACTATCTGGTTGAAAATATATGGTCCAAGATAGAAATACAACGAAACCAAAACTGCTTTAAACATTATTAAACATGTATTTATAAATCTCATGTTTGCACATATCCCTCGTGTATGCATATGCAATATAATTCGCTCACTCATTGGAACAATACACGCACGTGTTTTAGGCTAAACATAGATTGTATGCATAGCATAACCATAGCATTGACGCATATTGAAAATCATGAGCTGTTCAGAATTTCAATGTGATTATTAAATCAATACATTTTTCTATCGCTATCGCCAATAGAAGTGAATATAGTACAACAATAGAGCCAACACACCCAATTAAATCGAATGATGGTCCTTTATTCGGCAGGCTAAATTGATCTAGAATATATTTAAAAAAAACTTTTATTTAAAGTGGAAGTAAAACATTTAAAATATTATGTTTGAACCATCGAAGCATTGTAATACATTATGGAAGGGCACCCACGAACAAATTTTCAAAATGAGTTTTTTTTTTAAACATAAAACCACTTGATTAATTAAAATTTACAATAAACCGTCAAATTTAGAAATATATTTTTTTTGCAAAAAGGTGTTCCTATTTTTGTAGCTAGCTGGCCCCGTTGCGCTCATCTAGGCAGCTTGAATCCGGAGAGGAACACCTTTTGTGAAAAGTGAAAAGTCGAAATACTTATATGTAATACCAATTTTCAAGAACGTTTCCATTTAGAACATCTAGCTATATGTTTCTAAATTAAATGAAAATAAAATTTTCAAATTGATTAGCAAAAATTAGACAATAATTGAAAAAGCTGTTCCTATAATTCTTGTAGCTAAATTTAGATCGCATTTTTCGAAAGTTTGTTGCTTGATCAATTTTGAAAAGGAACACCTTTTTTGAGGAACACCTCGTGGGGTGCTCTTTATTATGCTATATCTATGCCTTACAAAACTGTAGATTAAAAAGAATGAAGGCTAAAGAATTTAATACACGAATAATAGAAAGAAAATCCTGGATAACAGTGTACAAATCTTCTTTTTTTTTCACTTTTTTTTTCGATCCGAGAACCCTAAAAATAATTTTGTCCTCTTTCCATAATCAGACAATAGGCTCTAATTCTTTCACCTTGCACTCATATAAGGATTCTAATAAAATTATAGAAAATTACTGTTTCATTCTAATTGAATTCCATAGCTTAAATCTTAATTACTATGTATGCATAATGGATAGTCATTAAATAGTGTGTGTTTTAAAACTAAATTGCCTCTAAATTAAAACAGTCCCCCAGCAAACCCTGCAGACGTTGATAAGCACGAAAAAAATCAACATCGAATTATCAAAATTGATGAGAAACAAAATCGTCTTCTATTAAGGTAGAAACACACGATGAAACAACGCTTGTTTCTCTTTTGGAAACAACCAGTTTTTGGCGTTACGCAAAAAGGAAATAAAGTGGAAGCAACAAGGAAACAACGAGAATTTTTTCCTTTTTGTTTCCTTTTTGAAATTCTTTTTATTTCCTCGCAGTGGCACTTCGAAAATGAAACAATATGGAAACCAGCGTTGTGTCCTCATATGTGTCTACACCTTTAAAGTATGTGCATGTCATATTAGAGGGGCACTCAGCGATTTTGTTTTAATGATTTGCATCATATTGTTTATTCTGAAGTTGCAAGCAAGTAACTCATAAAAGCTAATCAAGCAAATATACAATCTCCTACCAGAATAAAGATTTCACAAATTCAAATATGTATTAGGTTTTTCTCTCACAGATTTGCTTACAGATACTCAATTTAGATACATCTGCATTGATTGATATATTTACAAACATAATCCTAGAGACAATAATAGTTTCGAAAAAAAAAAAATCTGTTCGGAAAAAGTCAGAAAGAGCTGCTACAAGAATAAACATCCACCCGAATAAATCGTTGAGCGCCCTCGATATTATAAAAGTAGGTAGAATTTTAAAACGCATATCGTGACGCTTTGGGGTTCATTGATTCACGTATGAAATTAAATAAACCAGAGTAGTTTTTCTTAATAATAGTTACATTAAAAAAAACATTAATTGCACTTTTCATTATAATGACGGCTCTTTTCTCTTTTGAATGTCGTCAATTATTGTAAAAGTGATACACAATGATCTCATTAATGTTTATAACAAAAGCTTAAAAGACCCACCGATAAAATAACGCAACACATCAATCGTCTTACATGTAAATTGAAATAACAGCATTGTTTTCACCCCAACACACCAATTTTAAAATGGATGGGTAGGATGGACAAAACAATTTTTAGATCACAAATTACCCATCTTGACAGACGAACGGATATTGAGGGATGGCTGAAAATGGTGAGAGAGGGTAGAGAGAGGGAGAGGGGGACTATAGAGAGGTGGAGGGATGGAAACAAAAGAAGAGCACCCCACGAGGTGTTCCTCAAAAAAGGTGTTTCTTTTCAAATTTCATCTAGCTACAAACTTTCAGAAATTGCCTTCTAGCTACAAGAATTTAAGGAACACCTTTTTATATTGTTGTCGATTGTTATCAATTCTTTCGTCAAAACAGGGTTTAATTTTATTCACAAATATATATCCCGGCTAAATAAACTCAAGTACAACTAGAAATCGGTCATATATACCAGTATTACTATTTTCATTTTTCATAAAAGGGGTTCCTCTTATGATTCTAGCCAGCTAGATGAGCGCAGTGAGCACAACTAGCTACAAAAATATGAACACCTTTTTTAAAAAAATCTTAATGTGATTACTTATTGCATATTTCAATGTTACAAGTGATTTATGCTGAAATAAACAGTTATTAAAAATTTGGTCGTGGGGTGCCCTTCAACAAAATGAAGAAGGGGAGGGGTAAAAACAAAAGGGGGTAGGAGCAGGAGGAGAAACAAGTGGGTTATTTTGTAAAGGGTAGGGTCAGTGTTTTCCGGAGAAATGTCGTGTCTAATGTACGTTTGACGCGCAAACTAAACTCTGAGGACAATGATGAAAAGTACATCGCGAATTACTCCACGAAGATTTAAACGTGACTATAAGAGCTAGTGCTGTGACATCATGAGGGTGCATAACAAATTGTATGTCAATTGTTCATCTTAAAGCGATACAATTGTAGCAATTGATCATTTTAAATACGTTTTTCTAATGTCAAGGTAACAAAGTAAATAGAATTCCATATCCGGTTTATCCAATAACTCACTGTTGGATGCGATCGCTTTGCATTAAAAGTGGCGAATCCAGAAAACTGTGGCGGGGGAGTCACCATGGCAATAAAGAAAATTTAGACCCGAACTGGTGGAGGCTCATTATATTTTTGAATAATGAATAATAGCGATCGGAGTGGGGGCCCGGGAAGTTCATATCTAGATCCGCGCCTGTTTACATAATATAAACAATTTTCAATTAAAAGATAGACAATTAAATAATGCAATTGTAGCTCTTTGGTTATGTCCAACATTCTGGACATGGTTTGATTAAACAGCTAGAGCGAAACACAGATCGAACTGAATTCAATGCGATCACTCCGAAATCGAAGATATTTTGGTATTAAAAAAATCGCTGGATTTAATATTTTTAAGCTATTGCAGATGGTGCTGTTGAATCTAAACGCAAATTTGAAATCTTGCTTTGGTGCTTTTGTTTCGACGCAGATGTCAACATCCTCCTCGAAAAAAAACGAACATAAATTTCATTTTTAGCGATTAAGCCATTTCCTAATTGTTCATGACAAGCAGAGTAAAACTGAACAAATCTTTAGATTTTTTTCCCTTTTCAACCATTTCGCGAAACAAAACGCAATGTTAATAATCGGTAGTTTAGGTAATATTAAAATATTATAGCAACTCTTACCTGCTTGCAAATATTAGTGGGGCTTTATGAACAGCTAGAATTCAAATCAAACCCTTGAAATTATAGGTTGAAGGTTTCTTCGTTTACATTATGAGAAACATTAATATACTAGCATATGGGCTCCGACCTGGGTGCCGAACGAATAAACTATACATGAGGATTTAAACCATACATTTTCCGCATAAATGTGAAATGAATTTTTACGATGACATCCTGATATATCTCAAGCAATTTTACCAAATTTATTATGAGATGTTTCTTATCATTATCTAAGCAATAAAACTGTTCCCGCCCTTTATTTTGCAGATATGTTTGGCATGTAAATCGAACAGCACTGAGAATATCCAATCATTCGCGATGATCCTTAATTTAGAATATGTCAAGCATTACTCTTTAAATGTTAGCCAATGTCACATTATCTGCATTTGATATCTAATGAACATGTGGCCCACCTTATTTACATAAAAATAGGGATCCTATAACCCAGTAAAATAATAAAGACCTAAATTGAATTCTCTCGAAATGCCAACCCCAGTTGTCAAACAACAAAGTTTTGTTTGTCTTTGACACGACCCGCATAGGTGATTATGTAGGCCAGCCCATTGTTTACCATTTCGGACCTTCTATAAAAACACCATATTCCTCCTGCAATGCTTAAGATCGTTCTTGAAAACTGCCTATCCAAAAACATGTAAATTTCCAAAATCAACAAGATAAAAAATATCTAAATAGCAATAACGATATCAAATAAACATCGTGAAAATTCTGAATCTAATGGTGTAATTTTTAATCACGCGATATAATGATATCTATATTAAAATTGGATTTAAACAGGTCGCGATAGTCAAATTTGGAAATTAACAACATGTTAGTTTTGCAAATAAAAAAAATAAAAGTTGTTTTTATAGTTTAAAAGTATTTTCAATATTTCCAAAATTACTAAGAAAAAAGTCCAAAAACTTAAATACTTCCCACTGATTTGTCTTAATTATGAGGAGCTAATATGACTTTGACACATTAGGTATGACATTAATTGAAAATTTGCATTTTTGAACCCACTTTTAGACAAATAAGCCAGAAATTTATTTTCGAATGATACAACGAGAAAATGTACATGCCGCAGAGATTCGAAAGTTATCATAAAAACCAATTTGCGATGTTATTCGTAAAACCAATGCTCACACTTTTTATGTATATATATTGACACATTTATATATTGACATATTTAAATATTTTAGTTTCTTTTAATTTAGCCGGTTGTGTTCTCATTTATAGATAAAAAAAACGATTCTGCGAGAATAAGTGCGCTCCAATATGTATCTGCGGTATGTGAAGACACGTGGGCATTCAATCTGCACCCAACTGTAAAAATACGGGGGTTAAAAAACGGAAATATTGTTTCGACGCAGCGTTTTAATGCGCCACTGTACAAAAACTAGATCCACAATCACAACTACCAATGCAACTTTCTTTTTGTATCCATCTTTCAAATTATTGGACTACACATCATCATAATACAGCAATTAGCATGCATCAGTTGGAAAGTGGTGAATATAACTTGTTTATATATGTTGAGCAATATTAAAACGTTATCAGTTATCTATTAAATACTTTTCGCCACTGAAATAGGAATGATCATGTTCCAATATCTCCAGGATTTTTGACGTCAAGGGCGCTCTGTTAAACAATTGAATAGAACATATAAACGTCATTTGGACGTCGCGTCAAATTGGCAAAGTATAACACAAGCACAACCTTGTCTGTGTAAGAGTTTGATACATATAAACAGAAATCAGATCCAAGAAAATCACCTTGCCTGCTCAATACAACAAATCCTCACGGATTCAAAGAGTTGTCATAATCATGAAAATATATGATTTATTAACCGGACGTGTAAATTAACTCTAAACGGACTTTATTTTTTTTTAACATTTAAAGAACTCTTTAAAAAAAACTAATTTCTAAAAAAAAAATATATTGATAACAAATTCTCAGCAGAATATATATTTCATAGCGTAAATCGCGGGGTGCTCCTGTATTTTCATACACATTAACAGAAATTGGATCAACGAAAATCACTTTGCCAACAATGCAACAAACCTCACGGATCCCACATCAACATCCAAAGCAGCAAGGAATTGTCATAATCAAGAAAATATATGATTTATTGACCGGACGTGTCTTTTCTATCATTTTGTTCTGCTTGTTACTAATGGCGCCAAACGAACGATAAACAAAGATGGTTTAGAGGATATGTTGGTTATTCATGCAATCTGTCTATTTTGTTGTATAGGGGGTTTGTGTAAAATAGGATTAGATCGAAAAAAAGAAAGCATGCCTGAACATTTGAAATGAAATGTTGATGGATCTTAATAAATAGATACATGTATGTATAAAATATATCATTCATAAACCACACTGCAATACTTTAAGAGTTTTAGCATTAAAACCATGAATTACATATGATAAGTGTTCAAATAAATGTTTAAAAAAAAACAAATGCATGCTATGCCACTATTGTTATTAGGCCTAGTTCACCCGCCCAGAAAAAAACTCAAAACACACATTTTGCGCATTAAACTAGAAGCTATATTTGTATAAAATCATATAGTAGTTTATTCCTTCTGTTCATCCAGAATTATGCGCTCGGTGAACGCGCCTTTAAGCGATATATTTTCTAAAGATATTCCTGTAACCTCAATTCAATCCATAAATTACACAAGCCCGCTATCTCTTTATTATAATTGTAACAGTTAATAAAACAGTCATCTCGAAACGAAACATCTAGCATGTTCCGTCAACAAGACAAATTACCAGATCCAAGAATATATAATTTCCACAAAATGTTGTTTTCACTTTTTATTATCCCTTTATCAAATTGATTTTTTAGTATTGTGGGCACACTATTTCTGGAGATAGATTATATGATTTATATAATATTTAATATAAAAATGATGATTAAAAAAAAAAAAACAAATAATACTTGCCATATAGACTTCAACTAGTTAACATTATTTCCAGTAAGCAAAAATGGCGTTGTCAGAATATATTAATATTAAAAGTTTGCAATTATTGAAAATTAACTTAAATTAAAAATAATAATAGCATCGCTATAACGTGTTATAAACATGGTGACGCGCATTCCTCATTTTAATTTGAATTGTTTTTAATCTTTTATTAGATCATTTTTATAACTATAAAATGAAGGTAATATATAAATGTACACGTTCAATGTGACGTTACGTTTTTTATGGTCGATGGTTTTCCATTTCTAGTTGTTTTTACATTTCAGGCTTTAGTTTATTGTTAAGACAGCACAGTTATTATTAAATGATTTCGACATTTGATTTATGTCTTTGAACTCAAATAACTATGCGATGCGTATTTCCTTCATATCAGATAAACATATTTGAAAAAAGTAACAGAGTTCACTAACCCCAACTTATTTAAATGACGTCATCTGACGTCATACTTATTTTGCAATATCTATTCGTTGA
>LQRL01010196.1:0-14038 GCA_001703475.1 Hydroides elegans | reverse complement strand
ATTTGAAATTTTAAGTTTTGCGCGAAAACCTTAGTGTAATGATTGCGCGACAAAGTTGTGGTTTGATGTGCGAACTTTTCATTCTGTACAGAGCTTAAAAGTCAATTGTGTGCTTGGTAATATCAGAACATGTTGCACGTTTGATATTTTCAAGTTCAAATCTAGCCCTATTTAGACGCTCGAGATTCGACGTAGACTCGGCATACTTATGAAACGCAGATCGCACAATGAATGCTTCGTTTTCAATGTTTTTTTTCTGTCCCGAAACATCGTACCTTTCCCTTGGGCTTCCGGCCAAGCTTGAAAACAAAGCTAGGATATGATGATGTTCCGAAAGGGTATCTGTGTGTTTTATTATTTATTTTGAAATGACATGTAAATTGTTAAGTGTATCTCTTAATTCATTTGTTTTTAGAATTGAATATGCTATTTATTCAAAAACTCATTGATTTTTCACTTCATGTACGTTGGATTATATAGCACCCACGTCAGTACGTATTACAAATATACCGCTACACCGCTGCTGTATTTTAAACACAATGCTATATCTTTTCAAAGGAAACCATTCATTATACATGTAGTTAAAAGATTTTCAAACAAACAAATCAATTTTCCATTGTCATAAATTCATTTTAAGTTAAGTGAACCCTACGTAGAATGATAATGTAACAGGTTTATCATCAAATCATTTTTCACCATATCATATCATTGAATATTGCATCCATAATTGTGAATTTAGAACATCTTTATAATAATCACATTTTAATGTCATTTATTAATCTTATCTTTCTCTACCCTGTTAGGTGGTGCGATCAGCGTCTGCTTCTGCGTCTGCGTCTGCGTTAGCGACATTGCTTAAAACGTATAGACAAGCTACACTGTAGTTGACTCTGCTTATGCTGGGTTTTCTCGATGTTTTATACCGATTTCGCAGGCACTGACTCGATGAGCCGCTGACCGCACACTAAAGGGGAATTTCAATATGTGAGCATTATAAAAATACATGAATAAGTTTGTCATTTTTTAAGCTTAACATTTCCAATTGTGTTTCATCAGATATCCTTTTTGTTCATTGATATTTTCCATTGGCTATTTAGCTATAGAGCTTAATCTGTCAATATATTCTGAATGAACATTCAAAGACAAATACTTCAAAGACTTCAAAGGTATTTTAAAAAGACAAATAACCATCTGTTGAAGCCGTAGCACATGATGTGGGAAGTTTAGATTTAAAACCAAGTAGTTTTTGAATGCAACTGAGATAAGGTAACGTCCGTTTGAATTTCACTGAACGAGTACAAAATCGGTAAGATATTTTTGATATTAAAGAAAAATAAGAATTCTAATTTAATACAAACTGTAACAAAATTAGTTTGCATTTAATTTATTAAGTGAACAAAATTTAAGATTCATAGTTAAACATCGTTCTACTGGATTATCGTGTTATAATCTTAGGTTGTCAAAACAATTGAAAAAAAGTTGATTGAAAGAGAATTAGTAAATAAATCAAGTAACATATTATCAAAATACGTTTTTATATTGGAGTTAATTTAATGTACGCGTGCTCAGACAGTTAATTTAAAATCAAAGGCTCTATACAAGCACTCTTCTATTAGAATATTCTACTAATATATATATATATATATTTTTTAGGAACATCACGGTTTTAAAGCGAAGAAATCAAAGGTTCAGAATGGTCAAAATGACTCCCATCATGTTGGTTCTCCTGCTTGCAGTGCCTATGTGCCTGTCGTCTGGTACGTTTCCCTGATTAAACAAAACCTCATTATGAGTTCATGCTGACTTCAAATTTGCTCGCATGAGCTATAACCATGATGTCATGATGATAATATTGGTAATATAAGTTCAATGGTTTCGTAAAATGAGTACAAACATGGATTTTCGGAGTTTCAGGGAAATGAATACCAACCATAATATTCAAAAGCTATAATATATTAATATATGAATAACATTATAAATTGGGGTTTTAAGTATATTTATGCGGGTTTTTTTATGACAGTAACCGATTCTCTCGTTTTCATATATACAATATTCAAATATTTCAGCGGTAGAAGTGGTAGGACTACAGCCTGCAGGTGACACCAGTACAACACCCGTGGAGGATTTCGGGAATGTAAGTCATAGAAAAGTAACTGGCTACCTCTGAAGTGTTTCTATAAAAAAAACTGTCTTTCAATGTATTCCTTATATTAAACTTGAAAATGTTGCTAGCGTTTTATGAGGCAACAACCCTTTCTATGTATTTTATAGTTGTCTATAAAGAATATATTGGAATGCATGTTCTCGAAAAAGGTTTCAAATATAGCCAGATCTTGAAGGTATAAGTTTTAGTAGAGGAAGTTCACACACAAACTTAACATTTAAATTAAATCTTTTAGCTGTAGGTTATTCATTGTAGTGAATTTATATGAATATATGCATGATATTAATTTTATAACATATAAAAAAGCGTTTTATGAGGCAACAACCCTTTCTATGTATTTTATAGTTGTCTATAAAGAATATATTGGAATGCATGTTCTCGAAAAAGGTTTCAAATATAGCCAGATCTTGAAGGTATAAGTTTTAGTAGAGGAAGTTCACACACAAACTTAACATTTAAATTAAATATTTTAGCTGTAGGTTATTCATTGTAGTGAATTTATATGAATATATGCATGATATTAATTTTATAACATATAAAAAAGCGTTAGACATAATTTGAACTGGACAATTTCACAATCCAACCGAGTCTATGAAATTGGCCGTATTAGAGCGTTTAGGGTTCATCGTGAGACTGCCTTCGTGGTTTGAATCCATTGATTATCAAAGCTTCATCAAAACATACATAAGGTCGCGGTTACAATTTAGCCGCTGTTTTGGTTACATTGGGTGTTTTCTCGTCAATCCTACCTTTAAACATAAGACCAAAAATCTATTCGCGTGAGAAAGCTTCTTATTGTTTCCCCAATATATCTGCTATCTTAGGTATATGTTTTTGAAGAATTAACTTTGTTAGGAAAAAAAAGGCAAGACATTTGGCCGGAACATTTGTTTTGAAGTCAAATCTTTTATAATTTGATATTTGCATTTCAGCAATGCTTTCTTTTTAAATGTACAGAATGTTTCTTCACTGATTTCTTCATTGATACCACACGAGTTTCTTCTTTACCTAGGAAGAGTTATTCAGTCACTGATAGGTAGGTATTATAGTAGAAGGCTCAATCGAAAAGTAATGCTTTTTTCTGATTATGATCCACTTTAAGTTCCAAATTTTTAATGATATAGAAATATCAATCTAAAAGTGGCACTTTAGGTTTTACAGTTAAGGCGTGTAGGTCGAATTATTTGGAATCAAGCATCTAGTTTTCGGATGGTTTGAATATTGCTTTGATGGGTTTGTCACTGATTTAAATCACATTTCTGAATTTCAATTTTAATTTATGAGTTGAAGAATATTATCATTTAAATTGAAATTCAGTATTGTGATGTGATTTATAACAGTGATGAAAACACATTTAAACAGTAAACGAATCTCTCGAGAGATGGATAATGTTTGATATTTAAAACTATTCATCTGACAGTTTTCAATAAAGCGCTTCACTTTTTGAATGTTGTTTTTTAACAGAATGATACACTTACCCCTTAAGAAAACTTAGCTAGTCAATAATGAGAATTACCATTTTATAAAGGACTTGAAGAGCATTGCTTTAACTTATTTTACTTGGAATGATTAAAGTGCCATATTCACTAGCATCTTATTATGTAGACACACGTCTACTTATGATTGCCAAATGCCAGTTTATGTATTTTAGTGTCACATGCCAAATCGTACTTAACATAGAAGTACATGTATATACTTTTTTTAGTACAATATAATATGAGTCTGTATACTTGCCGGTATTTCGAATTTTTCTATTGATAATGCATATCAAATATAACTTTAAAAACTGATTTTATCATCACATCCTTTTAATGTTTAAGCATATCTTTTGGTTAAAAAAATACAGCTGTTATCGCGAACGGAGAGGGATTGGATTTATTGTTTACGACTTTGCAAAGATTGGCGTTATTCATCTCTTCAATCATACGTAGGTTATATAATATATATTTATTCTTAAGGGCACGTTCACCCGCTCCGAAAAAAAAGCTAAAAACACAAGTTATGCACTTTAAAGTCAAAGCCCCTATTGGTATAAAACATGTAGTTTATCCCTTCTGTTCACCCGGAAAGCACATACTATTTTGCGCTTTTATTTCGGGTGAACGCGCCTTAAGGCTCGTGAATGCGCTTTTATCCTTCAAATGTTTCTAAAATGCAAAGTACAATGAAGGTCGATTGTTAATAGTTATATTGACCTCAATACATGTAATGTCTGATTGTAATTTCAAACAGCCCCGTGAGTTGTATCGTTAAGCATATGATGAATGAAATTCTGTCAGTATATCACGATTGCTACTTAATATTGTATTATTTCGGTTTATGGCCAAACGAACCTGCTCAAAAAGTCCTGGGACAAAACGAGGACGTTTTAGCTGGGGACTTTTCGGCCAGGATTCATTTACACTATGTGTATTTTTTTTAGAAAATATTCAGCAACTCGAGATCACAGTTATAAGCCGCATTGTCTCTTATATCCAAGTAAGGAACCATTTGATATTCATTTAAAGGGCTCAGTTACATTAAAGCAAAAAAAAATAGCTTTTAGGCAAATATTATACCACAAGTCAATCTTACTACAGACACCTTCAAAAGTGTAGAAATTTTAGTTTCGGGGAATAATTTACATATTTTGAGAAATAGTTTTTTCATGAAAAGTTACAGAGTACTAGACCTGTTATTAAACAATCAATAACACAAAAAATGGTCGCGGATATTACATACTTTTTTTGTTATGCGAATTTTACCGAGATGGGTGTCACCCCTTTTGCCAAAAGGTCATAATGCCTTCTTAGCATAAGAGCCCATAGCTCTAAAACACGCATAAGTATACTGCATATACGCTTGTTTGCATTTTTTTTTGGTGATACCCGGCTTCACTATTTTTTATTTAACTTGATAGAGAGGTATAATCAAATCAATTAAGGAGTTTAAATATAGTGTTGATAGACGTCCTTATTCGTCGAGTTGCGTCCAAATCTGACGTACGTATTACGTTCTAGTTCTACGGACGTAAAAAGACGTCCGGAAAACTTCCATACGGGCCCAAAGTAGGTCGTCCTCTCAACGTCACGTCCGAGTGCGACGTACTATGGACGACCCTTGCCGAGTGGTTTCAGTGAACATGTTAACCAACATACATTTTTCCTAGGCAAACTTTCCTCACTAACTGACTACATCTTAAGCCGTGTTCACCCAAAACCAGCCAAAAAACACAAAGCGGGTTTGCTTGCTTTATACAAATTTCGCTTAATGCGCATTATTTAGACATACACATTATGCGCTTTAACTTTAAGTGAAATTAGTATAAACAACATATCAAACCGGCTTTTTGTTTTTTTTTTTTGGCCTGATTTGGGTGAAGGCGGCTTAAGACCGAAAACAGACCAAACAGAATAATAATACATGTACATTTTGTAAGTGTAATTATATGGAATATATGTATTTCAGGCCCTGTTGCAGTCTCTTTTTGGTCCACCAGTCGAATTGATACCAGTTGATCCAGGTTAGTTTACACTCAGCTAAATATTTCGCGACGTCGATATTACGTTGCCTTATATATAGGTCAATATGAACGTGTTTACGCTCTTTTCCGTCGAAAACGCCATGTCAAAGTTGGACGTCAAATAAAGTTGGGGACGTGAAACGAGGTCGAGACGACAGAGGACGACCTCTTGAAATTTTATCCGCAAACGGCGTCTTCATAAAGGCGCCTTCACGAAAAAATATAAAATATATGAGTATAAATGGGTTTGAAATGAATCATGTTTGAGTGGTGAAGTGATATACAGCTGTTCATTCTTTCAGCAAAAATATAACTACTTTGCAAAGATATGTTCACATGTGCTGCACGTCAATGGATTTTTATATTGAAACGAACGCTATGCTTACAATGCAATTCAATATACTCAATCGTGCAAACAATATATTCTTTCTTATTCTATGGAACAAAACACACATGAAAGAGTGAAATCATTTGTGTTAGGATTCTATATTTTCCATCAGTTGTTCATTGTAATGTGTTATACACAATGCACATTTAATTGTTGCATTCACATATCCTATATTTTGTTTTCAAAGTGCTTAAAAAGTGAGCACACGCTCCTTTTATTTTGGCGTTAAATGATCCACGGTCATTATTGTGTTCAGAATGCATTCGACAGAGCTAAAATTGTTTGTTTGAATAGTTGATTTCAGAAAATATATGAACTTGACAAGTAGAAGTTCGAAACTGTTACTGTTATATCAGTGTCTCTAAAAGACTTATAAACTAATGGTATCATTTGAGCAACTTTTATATGTATGCTCATCCGGTTTATGCATCCTTATGACTTAGTAGATTATGTCATATGAATGGCTCCGTGCTTCAATGTGTTACGTGCTTCAAGTCTACTTAACATGTTTCGCCTAAATGTATTGCAAAGTGTCACATGATTATAGATCCATGTTATATACTCCAATAATACTACAAAATCCATGCCATCATAATTATATTATCTTTTGGCCACTTGCCAAGTCTTATATAAAAGACCAGAATAAAAACATTCAATGCTACATTGCTCGAAACCACGATTTCAGACGTAACACTTTGTTGCAAGGAACCCTTCATGTGTTAACATAAATGTCGTTCATATTACAGTTCTAGTTGCTGAAACAGGGTCAACGGGGAATATTGCTGAAAAGCAGCTTGTCACTCCCGAAACAACAGCACTTGTGAGTAAAAGATTTAATATATTTGCACATTACCAGCACATATTTGGTTTTGAACTTGATCTGAAAATTTTATTATTAGATTTATTCATGACAATCAACCTTTCTTATTTCTAACATCCACCAGCTGGGGTAGCGATTTTTACTGTTTTTTTTGCGAAACTTGTCAAGGACTTATCGTGTCGCTCCTTGTGATTTCCCACAAGGGATACAGTGAAAATCGGAACCCATTCATTTTATGTAAGCAGGCCTTTTGATATGTAATCATATAGAGCAAAATATACAATGCCTTTTACTATCTTTTTATTATTTGTTATTGCATTAATTAATAAAATTTTATTTTCAAACCCTAGGCAACATCCACAGTTTCTAATGCATTGCAACAAGTTGCCTATATCATGATGCCTCTTTTCGAACGACTAGGAAATGAAATAGCTAACGTCTTGGTTGTTGTACAATGTAAGACTTAGAAATATATATTTCAAATATGATGATGTGTCACATTTGGGGGTATATTCAATTTTGAATTTCTATATAATTACATTTTATTCAATTTTTGTAGCGTAGTTTTACTAATTTGTTATTCATTTTTGAATTATATGTGTATATGCTCTAACTACCTTTGATTAAGAATATAAAGGATTTGATTATTCGGTCACTTGCCAATCCTAATATTTATAACAAATAAAAAACATTCGTTGCTTCTTTTCTTTAAACGTCAAAATCAGACTTTACACAATGTTTCACGGAGCTCTTCAGTTACCAATTTATGTTAAGTCCGTTAAAATGGTTTATTTTCTTTATGTATGTTACAGCTGTAATACAAAATGGCGGCCAAGGAATTGACCAATTGATGGAGTTCTTGGTACAAGTTGGTTTATCGCTCGCTGAAATAGAACGTTAGTATTTTATCTTTATTGCAAACTTATAATTTATAATTTTTTTCCTAGTGATGAGGTTGTAAATTGGAGATCCATCGTAGGCTTGTGGTTTTAAAATCAATTAAATTAACAATTCTCTTCTTCAAATGTGAATTGTGAATAATCAAATATATATTATATATATAAAACAATATTTTGCATTATACATGTCTCTCACACTTTATAATGAATGGTATAAAGTTATAAGTTATAATGGTATAAAGTTAAAGTTGCTCGCGCTTTTTAATCCAACAATATTTAAGAGATCTTGACTTTCAAAAATTTATTTGTTAAGCAAATATCAAGTTTTAAAAGAAATTGCGGCTTTTGTTCTAGTGACATGGGAGGAAATTCAAGAAGATGCTGTAGACATGATTCTGGAATATGTTGTGGTACGTTTTAAGAGTCTGGCGACATTAGGTTCTTTTTTGTCTTTATTTGCTTACAAACCTGTCTTCCAATGTATCCCTTATGGGAAATTGAAAGAAAACGGTAAATGGGCTACCTAACCGCTCGTTATGTTTGGTTCATCATAAGGAATATATTCGAAGATATGTCTTTTAGGAAACAAGAGCAAGATAACGCTTCCGATGAGGCCAGACCTTTACCCATCACTTTAAGGGCACGGCTTCATTTTCGAAAAATAAACCAGATTGATATTGTGTTGTCAAATGTTATCCTGAAGGGGAACTCCAAAACAGCTGTTTTTTTTCAAAAACATTTCAACCGTTTTTGCGTTTTCCATAAGTAGAAATAAATATATAGAAATATATATCCATATATAGAAATAAACGAAATACTGATTTTGCCACCACCTGAAATGAAACCACGGCCTTAGGGTGCGCTTCGATGAGTGTTTGGCAACATACATGTAGCTAGCAGCTTCTTTGTGGTATTAAATTGAAATCTCATAGCGTCGTTTTACAAAAACAAAGTTATATTTGTCAAAATAAAAATAGCAAATGAATATGATTCATCTTTGGGCTTGAAAAGTTAAAACAAATGAGCAAAAAGCCACAGCCCTTTGTAAAGGGTACTTAGCCGTTTTGTTAGAGCGAAAATTGTATGTGCAAGTGTCTGAGGGCCTCGTCATATTGAAAGTTTTTTCTTTCCTCCTTTCTCAGCAAATCTGTCTTCTAATGTATTCCTTCTGGTAAAACAAAACAATTTTTAGATAACGTTTTGAGTCTTCCATTAGGAATGCCCAGGTTTGTCAGATAAAAAAAAAGAAAAGGCTTCCGATATGGTCAGGTCCTCAAATATATATTGATTTATTAAAAATGAAACGCTTTTCTCTTTGAAACGCAGCACACTTCTTATATTTTCAAAAAGTTCTTCTTAAAGAACTAAAGAAGCTGTCGAGCTAATAGTATTATATTTAAATTGTTTTGTTTTGTTCTAATCGCTCTAATGATTTGTTTTATGCGATGGAACAATTTCCTATTCATTTTCTATAACCAGATGCTGATACAATCTTTCCAAGAGCAACCTCCTTCACCAGGTTAGTACAAATTAATATTGACTCACTCACCAATATTTGTTGGGATGTCACAAGAACAGCTTTTTCTACGATACCACAATAATTATATTGTCCATATGAATTTTATTCTTCTTTAATTCAGGTTAAATTCAGGTTAATTAAATTCAGGTTAAATTCAGATTAGAAGTACACTGTAAATGCAATTATTGCATTGGCTATCTATGTAATCAGCACTGCAAACCCATAGTACTATATTTAGTTAAATCACATTTGATAATTGCATTACAAAATGTATCGTTGATTCGATGTTCATCTAATTATTATGGAATACTTTTGCGGACAAAACCTATGTTTTTTGTTGAAACCAAAAATCGGTTGATACCAAAATATTTGGTATCAACAAAACACCTTTTCGTTGAAACCAAATGTAGTTCGGTTTAGACCAAATTAGCTTATAGCTAAAATCATACATTTAATTAGATACATGTTTAATTTCTCCTTTAGAATAAAAGTATTATACATATGATATAATTTTATAAGTGAATACATTTATTTTGATATTTATAAAGTTGGAAATTGACAAGGTTAAAATGGTCAGGACAGGAATCAGTTTTGTTTCAACAAGAATTTTTCCAGGGCCGTGGACATTTATAAATGTTGTTTTGGATAAATATTTCATTGGTAAAAGAAAACCTAAAGCTCCTATTAGGCTTCCACTTCATCAAATTATGTTATTAACAAATATGCACATAAGGATGGTTATTCTTATGAGTAAGATTTATCATAATTCATTGGAATACAATTTTAAATAGGAATAATGATCAACCTCTCCACCTATTTCATCGTGTACGAAATACTCGACTATTAAGAAATACAATCAAATGAAAGTTGGTATTCAAGAACCTATCCTGGTTAGACTTTATGACATCGTAGGAAGATGCTCAATTGAAATACATAACATACATATTTACACCGTGAATAAAACAAAGTGTTATGGTATGATTTTTGTATGAGATATACAAGCAAAATAACAATCCTATGCATGGGCGTAGCCAGCATTTTGAAAAGGGGGGTGCCTTTTTGTTTAAGCGAGGGGAGCTCGCGAACTATGCAGCTGGGAGTATGGGGGCGCTGTAAATCCCCAGAAGCTATTGCATTTTTGGCGCTCTGTGAGGCCATTTGGGCGATTTTCGAGAGCATCCAACTACAAAATGTTACATTTATTAAAACTAATATTTTCTCCAAAACTAATGTCATCATGGATCAGGGATAATTCTAGCGTGCGCCATGCGCACACTATTTTTTATACGGCGCACACAACGTTTGACTGTGCGCCGCAATGGCGCCCGGTTTTCTTGAAAGGCGCACGAAAATTTTACTTGTGCGCCAGGACTTTCCAGGAATTTTCGAACTCGATTTCCAGGACTTTTATAGTGAATTCATAACAAACTTTCCTAATCATTACTTTAATAATACATTGTAAAAGTGTAACTTCATTTTGAGAGAAAGCGAACGCCGGAGGCGCGAGCGAAAAAAAAATCGATTTATTATAAAGCTATAGAAAACACCTGCATTTCAGTGTTCGCGCAGAAGCCAAAATTCACACTGGCGCTCCGGACCATTAACCGAAAACACAAGTTTAAATTGGCACTTTTACATAAATTCAACCACCTCAAGCGCGATCACTGCTTGAAATGAAACATGCACTGTCCAAATTGGGCTCACACACGAATGATTTTGATATTGAATATAAGCCCCTTAAGGTGAACGCCGAATGCGCGAGCTAACTCTTTTTAAATACTCGTTAAGGAATATATTCAATGAATATGAGCAATGCCAAATTTACATTCGGTTAAGTTCGAACGTCTCCCAAAACGACACTCTGGCAGCTAAAACATCGGTTGAGTATGCGACCGAGTGACCACTAAGGTCGTATTCTTCCTTTCATTTCTCATCGTAACCCGTATACAGTGGACCCTCGTGATAAAAACATCATCATTAATATTGCATCAAAACAAAGGATGACTATGCGAAAAGATGTAAGGATTTACTATTTAAATATTCGAGCGCCGGAGGACTTGAGTAGTGAAATTATAAAGACTTCGATGTTTTACTGGCCTGCCGGGCTGGTTTCCTCAAAAAGGTAGACTACTGGTCCAACGGAAAAATTACTGAGCACGGCCAGCGTTAAACACGAACACTGGTATGATCATATCTCGTTATCATGGCCTTAATGACAGCGAATTGAAAAATTAAAACTGATAAGCTGTACGGTTTAAAGGAATTTAAGAAACACGCAACTAAGTGCTGGTATCTTTGATTTTACATAGACACTGGCTATTTATAATGTTTGAAAGCAGTTTGTAATCGTTTTCCCCATATCGATAGATGTAAAAGATAATTTATGGTAGGATATTTCTAGAATCATCGCTTCGATGGGCTTCAAATCATAATTAGAGTACAATGTAAATTAACGAGCGCCGAAGGCGCGAGCGAAAAATATCAGGTTTTAACACATTTCAACTTATTTAAATATCATATTTTGAAACAAATGAAGTTTTCTGGTCCTTCTTTTTTAGAGAAAAATACTGAAGTTTTACTGTCTTTCTTATTTTGGCCCGAAAAAGGGGGGTGCGATCGCACCCATTGCACCCCCCCTGGCTACGCCCATGCTATGACACATAAAATATAATTTGATCATTCGAATTTCAAATTTATAAAGTATCATCATAAATACGGCCCCATTTTAAAGAAATGCAATACAGAATCTAGTGATACTGCAGAAAAGCAATCGTGCCTATGACAACGGTTGCCATGCGATTCCACGTGACTATGACTGCAATGCAGTATCGGAAGCATCATTCAAATGGGTCCGTTTTTATGAAATTGTTGTTTGATTTTAAAAAGAATGTGTCATCGTTATTGGTAATCATATTTTAATTGCAACAAATAATTCAGTTTATTCTGTAGAGTTTTAATGAAATTAATTCATAGATAGCAGTCTGGTTCGCTAAATAAATACAACTGAGTATGATTTGAGTTGTCGCACAAACATTTTGAAGAAAGTTGAAAAACCACGTGAAATTACTGAATACCACATTTTGAAAATATAACCACTTGGTAATTGATGGTGTCATAGTAATACATGATGAAAAAGAGGGAGGGGAGGGGCTGATAAGTGTTTAGCCAAATAGTTTTGTAACAAAGCAATATTTTGAGCAATATAAGAATTATTGTTTATAAATGTAATATATGTATTTTAATCTTGCGAGTTTAAGATTAGATATGTATCAAATCCCGAGTATTTAACATATATGAATAGGAGAATGAGGCATGGCCCTGTGGGGCGCAAATTATACAATGAATATCAAGATATATATGAACACCAATACAAATTTGTAACATAAATGAATGAAGGCTCCGTTCTGAAATGTGACATTTCTGGCACCGCTCCTGAGTATCGATTGTTTCAACAATATACAGCTTTGGTTATAACCACATTCTGTATTGTTGAAGTCAGAAAGATTTTTGCTTCAACAGAAAAAAAAATCGGTTAAAACAAAACTTTTCGTTTCAACGAAATTATGAGTCGGTCTAAACAGAGTTGAATTCGGTTTAAACGAAAACCATGTTGGCTTCAACCGATTATCAGTTGGTATCAACAAAACTGTGTTTGGTTTCAACGAAAACGAGTTTTGTTGAAACCAAAATTTTGGTTCAAACCGATTTTTCGGTTAAGACCAAAAACAAAGGTTATGTCCGCAAAAGTATTCCATAATTATTGTAATTGACAGGATATAAACCGTGTAAATATATAACGAAACCGGGGAAAAGTCTGCGAAAGACATAGCAAGGTTGCATTGTACATTCTTGCGTATTGTAAAACCATGTCCCGAATCTAGTGTAAAGCGCATCGAAAACCCTGTTTGTGAAGCACTACATGCGAACAGCTTATACCGATATAATTACAATTATTAGATAATCTATTATAACAAATATAGCTATTTAATAATATACTGTATCTCAACCAGCACCGACAGCAAAAGTTACAACACTAGCCGAATCCAAATAATAATCCAAATAATCGTTGAGTCGATGTATACGTCTTATGATATAAAATGGCAGGGATTAAGACAGTTGCAATAAATAAAAAAATAAGGGGAACGTATTTTAAGTGCATAACGAGCGATCAGAGAAACCTATATAAAGCGGAACTGCTTATTGTATAATTACGCTTATTCAATAATATATTATAGAACATATAATAATCATATCAATTGACTGAACTCCAATCAGCATCGACGACAACCACAACACTGCAACCAACAACAACAACCGGAACAGGAACACCACCAGAACCTACACCAACACCACAAACAACCACAACAACTGAGGTATATTTCTTATCCTGTTACACAGTGCCTCTCACTATAGCATACACGTTTAGAGGCACTCACTGACAGGATGCATACACATGAATATATTTCAATGAATCTAGGGAAAAGGACATGGCCACAATGGAAGTTTTTTTTTCCAACTGATAACTGAAGAATATTCCTCATCTTGTTTCACAGCGCCTCCGACTGTCAGAAGTAGCATACCCATTTAAAGGCACAGGGTAACATGATACATCATCCTGTTACACAGCGCCTCCAACTGTCAGAAGCAGCATACCCATTTAGAGGCACAGGGTAACATGATACATCATCCTGTTACACAGCGCCTCCAACTGTCAGAAGTAGCATACCCATTTAGAGGCACAGGGTA
>LQRL01010195.1:0-11924 GCA_001703475.1 Hydroides elegans | reverse complement strand
ACAACGCTCTGCACGCACATTGAACATCAGTTTACTCCGTGCTTTGATTATCAATAACTGTAACCTTGATAAGAACACAATGAAAACAGTGTGTAAGGATGTATTTGCACCCTTACGATATGCCGGATTGTATGACATTAGAAAAACAAAACAAACAATTTATCGCTTTATAAAAATCCTTATTGAAGGTGGAGCGGAATTTCATGCTGAAAATGCTAATACATTGCGCTATATAAAGGGTCGAATCGAACGTGAGACGGATGATAAAGAGCATGAATTTGAAGATGTAAATTGGATTCACAACTGGTTTAACGAACCACACTCACTACGTTTCATCTGCAGAAAAGCAATTCGAAACAAGTTCGGTAAACAATTGACTTGGTTTTTGCGTGATTTGGAATATCCAAAGGCATTGAAGGATTACATTCGTACAGTCTCAATATAAAGACGACTGTTTTCAGACGGTTAGTATGACTTGATATATCCCAGCCCATTGAAAAATCTCAATATTATAATCGATTTGAATACACGAATCGGTGTAAAAGAAAAACAAATGATAAAAAGTACAGTTGCAATAAAATAAACATATATTTTGTTTTGCAAGTGAGAAATAATCTTGTATAAGGGGTTTATTCATTTTGAGAAGTGTTTAATTAATGTTGTTTAAATTGTGTGACATTAATTGCTGTTTGTCTGCAAACGTATAATCTTTGAGAGAGACATAATATTGTAAAATTGTTTATTAAGTTTAAACGTTGATAGATGCTTCATCGATTACTGAATTCAATCATCTTAGCAAATTAAAGAACGTCAAATGAACATTTTATTGCAGCGCATATGTATAACATAGATAACATATTATTATGAAATAATATGCAGCATCTAAGATTATCATTATACACTTCTGTTTGAGATGGTGGGCTATAAATAGTTTTTTTGTTTTATATCTAATTTGCTGTTTCAAAACGGAAAAAATCATTATCTAGCTAATAGTCTATTATATCATATATGTGTATTGTGTATATATTGAGTTAAGTGTATTGATCTTGAGTTTTGTATATTGATCACATTATATCATTCCAACGCCCATTAGCATGATTTAAGAATTGTGAGTTCGATAAAAGTTATGTTTCAAATACCACACTGTGTTTATTTTAAATATAACTCTACCAGGTTTATTGTAACAGAAATCGTGCTCAAAACGTTTATCAACATGACTCTGATACCTTGAACAAATAACATTATTGCAATACAACACATGATAAACTCAACCCGCCTTTGTGGTGTTTTTTTTTCAAGTAATTTATGTTTTTTTTCTTTGAAAAAAAACATGGCTTGTTTCGAAATAACAGTGTTAGATTAGAATAGAAATGGTTTCCGATGTGACTAGTCCCCATACCTTGTTATTGAGTGTTATGCCATAATTGTTGAAGTTATAATGCTGCTTCATTTTTTTCATGCTTTTCAGTATGATAATAACTTACGTTCTCGTCAATATAAAGCTTTATCTGTTTATGTTGTATATTTTGTGGTTAAATGAATTATTATTTAAAGTAGGAACCCATTGCCTTAAATCAACATCATGGTGGAAAGGGTGTTTCTTTAATGTTAATATGTTCACATAATATAGTTAGTTGAAGTATATCCATATTATATACATACCTTTAAAACAACTTTGTTTGTGTCAGTGAAGATAATGCACTCTGTATGAATATGATATGCACAACTCCATTTTTGGATAAATTGAAACTCATAGGGTTTCAATCGATTCAGTGGGTGTTCGGAGTACGAGACCTAATGCGCTTTACCAGATCATACACATAAATGTAGAACTATTTATGAAACAAGTTTGTATATTATAATGTGAAACATAAACAACTTCGATTTTACCTAGAATTATGGATTCTAAATATTGTCATATTTTTGAGTTTACGTACTAAAAATTTCCCTAATAAACTGTTGCAGTGTATGTGATTTTTTTAAGCACATACGAAGCTGAAATCATGCATTGGCTTTATTGATATAAGGTTAACCAAACATGAAACTAAAAACATAGTTTAAATTATTTGCTTCGAGTACAAATGAATCCGACCTATATGTATTTATACGTCAAATAAAAGACTTCTAAGAAATACTGCAAACAAGTCTTCTTTGTGATATCGAATTCCCCTCTCGAGTATGAAGCTTTAATTTGAGGTTCTGTGTAAATATTATAGTGAGTGTTGTGTAAACAAACGTATTCAAAAGAGTCTTTGACCACTTTTAAGGCAAACATTTTTGCATTGTGTTTACAGTGTAACTAAGTGGAAGGTAAGATGGATTTATATGCGGAAAAAAGGCCCATAGTAAAATGGTTATGGAATTACTGTTTATAGAACGATAACATTAAACTAAATGAAAGTTTCAATTTACTAAATATCCTACACATGTATAATTTGCATTGGATAACACACAACTACAAATGATAACCGCTAACACGCTTTATTCCGTTACGCAGGCCTAAATTGCCTGTGAGTGCATACCACAACGTAAAGGTTCACATAGCTACACATAATCAGATAAAAATAACGAATACATTGAATTGCTAACTTGTTTAAGGGAATATCACAGCTCAATCGCGTATCTAGACCCGAGTGTGTTTCTATATACATTATATCACACTAATTGGCGAGCGGTTACGTGTGAAGTTTGAATTTTATTTCTTGTCTTTAATAGCAGTGCTAAAAGTGATAAAGAGTAAAAAAATCTTCTTTGTCAATGAATCTAATAGAATGTGTATGAATATTATATGAATATTATATACTTTTTTCGGATTAATGGAAACGCATATAGTTGCAATTCGTTCCGCTCAGCGGACTTGAAGAACATGTACCTTATTGCACTTGATCAGATCATGCACATAATGCACATAATTGTAGATTTATTTATAAAAAAAATATCATTTAGAAATATTATTAGACATACACAAATTCGATTTTTCTCATGATACATAGATTCAGAATATTTCCTTATGTGCGAGTTGGCCTACTAAAACTATTCCTCAATATGAAATAAAATCAATTCATTGTATTTTGTGACACTGAAATCGAAGTGTGGATATATTTATAAGGTCGGAAAAACATGAGGCTGTATAAGTACATATTTTACAGGCTCATTTGCTTTGAGTACAACAAAACGAAAACAATATATACGCATTTGTCTAAAAATACTTCTACAATAAGTGCAAACATTTCGACTGTGTCAACATTATTGTGAGTGGTGTGCAATCAAAGTTTTCAACAAGTCACGGATCACTTTTAATGCACAATGTATAAATGTGTTAAAGTTACTGTGTGACTGTGTGACACAGTGAAAAGTATCATGGATTTATAACCAAACTATGCGCGCAGTAAAGCGCTCATATGGTTAATGTCAATAAAACGATAAAGGTAATCTAATGAAAATCTAAATGTTTAACTATCCTACACATGCAATTGTTAATATTTATAAACGAATCTTGATTTGAATATCTCTTTATTTTTTGACCACATGAAAACATACATCTATGGAGAATAGCCACAGAAAATGCTTTATTAAGTTACGGAGGCCTGAATCGCATGTTAGTGCATACCGCAATGTAAATGGTTCAGATGGTTACACATATGCAGATAGCAATGATGAATATCTTGAACGACTACAATTTAAAAAAAGAATATAAAAACTCAATCGAATATCAGGACCCGAGTTTGGTTCGTTATATTTTATTTTGTACTGTTTTAGCGAATGACTATTCAGAGTTGCGTAACTATTTATGACTATTCAGAGTTGCGTAACTATTTATCTCGAGAGCGAAAATTAACATATGATGCGCTGTGGACATCAAAGAAAGAAATAGCATACCATGAGAATTATCTGTACAATGGAATATGCAGAAACACATTTTATAGAAAGTTATGGCATGAGATGGATGAGAAACGGAATTTACATAAACCAATGATAATGGATACAAACACATCCGATTAGTATATTAATATTCTTGAACTGGCGTGTGTTTT
Source organism: Hydroides elegans (assembly GCA_001703475.1). Classification (NCBI taxonomy): domain Eukaryota; kingdom Metazoa; phylum Annelida; class Polychaeta; order Sabellida; family Serpulidae; genus Hydroides; species Hydroides elegans. The sequence continues at coordinate 7,890 of LQRL01010195.1, read as the reverse complement.
AAAACCAACTTATGAATCAACATAAGTAAAATAAATGTAGTCGATAAATGTAATGGAACTGCAACATATCATAAGTAGTCAAAACATTGATGAAAAAACTATAGCTTTGGTTGTTAAAATAATAGGAAAAAGAACAAGTAGATATAATTATTCTATTTTGTCGCATTATATTGAGCAAAATTTATCCGAACTTTGTGATCAATACTATAAAGGAACATTTAAGGAGCAACGCCTCATTTTGTCAAAATTATACGTGCTATTTGATCCAGAAAATGTCATTGAATTTTCCCAAGAAACAATAGAGAGATGCATGTTGAAAGCTATAAAACATTCAGATTCAGTTATATTTTTGTGCTGTTTGAATTACATAAAACTGCTTGACGATACCGAACAGTATGACTTCAATCATCCCCTACGCATGATTTTCACTCAGGTTATCACAGAACAAAAATATTATATGGCTCACCTCATAGTCAAATTATTCAAAGGCCACACAAAAAATATTATCAAGCTTTCGAAACCTGATGTCTATATCACTCATTATGTGTTACATCACGACCTAATTTACTATCAAAATATATCCGTTCCCAGAAACAACTTCCTTATATTTTGGCTTGTTTGCTGCTACAGAGGTGATAAATCGCGATTAATCTCGGAATTTAATTTATACAATTGCAAATATTCGTTATCCGATCTATCTCTGCGCATTGGAATACTATGTAACCTAGGGGCGGACATAGATGATCAGAGTGACCTACGCGGAACGCAGTTACAAGGCTGTGCACGCACATTGAATATTAATTTACTCCGTGCTTTGATTATCAACAACTGTAACCTTGATAAAGACACACCTTACAATTTGGGACAGAACTGTTCAAATTGAAGCGAGAAAGGTATCGTTTTATTAGAATCCTCATTCAGAGTGGAGCATATTTTGATCCTGAAACAGTAGGTTATATACAAGAGTGGGTCGAATTTGAAATGAAAAACGGAGAACGTGACTTGAAGGATGTGTATTGGATTCACACCTGGTTTCGCGAACCCTCCTCACTTCGTTTCTTCTGTAGAAAAGCGATTCGAAAAAAGTTCGGAAAACGATTGACTCGGTTTTTGCGTGATTTGGAATATCCCAAAGCATTGAAGGATTACATCCGTACTATCATATTATAAGAATGATTCGGGTGCAAGTGTTTAGTGTGACTAGAAGTATTCCAAGACATTAAAGACTCACATCCGTAGAATCAAATTGTATGAAACAGTTGATGTCGAAAGAAAACAGCTAAATATAAAAATAAGATGTACGTTATTTGTTTTATTTTACGAGTTAGAAATTATTGATTTTGCATAAGTGCGATGAAATGTTTGGCTCTAATTGCTGGTTATTTTGGATTTGCCAAATCTGTAATTACTTTTTTGTGGACAAAAAATATATAAAATTAAACGTTGGAAAAAAGCCTGGTCGACTGTTGTATTGAGTCAATTATTTTAGCAAATTAAAGAATGGCATGTTAACATTTATTGTGTAATGCATATACATAAACAAAAACGCAAATGAAAACATAAAAAATCTAAGAGCATCATTTGTCATTTCTTTTGAGGGGGTACGCTATAAATATTTTTTGTTTTGTATCAGATAATCGGTTTCATAACGGGAAACATTAATATCTAGTTAGTAGCATTAACCTTTAATACTATTCTATTATTTTATGTTTATTTTGTATCATGTATATATTCGGAAAATCTGTTTATTTGTTTTATCACAATATATATACCATTCACAAACTAATTAGCGTGACTAAAGTAAGTGAGTTCAATTAATGCCATTATAAATAACCACACGTCTCACCTTAAATCTATCATGGGTTTATTGTAACAGCAATAATTCAATTTCAAAAAAGGTTATTAATTTGATACCTTAGACAATTAAACACAATTGCAATATAACACATGATTAACTCAACAAGACATTTTGTGGGTTTTAAATCCATCTATATATTTTGCAATCGGATTCACTTTGACAAAAAATCATGGTTTGTTTAGAAATAATAGCTAACGCTTAGAATTCAAATGGTGTCTCAGAAATGAATGTTATGACAGAATAGTTGAAGTTATATTGTAGCTTTATTGTTTCTCGCTTTTTAAATATGATAATAACTAACTTTCTTGACAATTAAAAGTTGTATATGTTTATTTTTATATTTTGTTGTCAGATAAATTATTGTTTGAACACATAACCATTTTAACCACATCATGGTTGACATATACATAAATATATAAACATTTAAAGCTCCAAAACGTATTTTATTCAAAAACTTAATTTTATCTTAAAAAACACATTGCCCCTTATTGCCTTATTATTATAGTATGTTTCACAGCTTTGAACATGAGTCAGATTAAGAAATAAAATTTGTTGTTTTTATTAAAGATAGTTCAATAGCTAAATATTTGTTCTAGATTTTGAGGCACATACTATCCCGTGGTTCTATAATCCTTGAACATGAGTAAAATTTGTGAATGGTTGTTTCTCATGTTATGATAAATATTTCAACATTTCAATAGGAATGTTAAGTTTGACGTTATACTATGAACTATTATCCTTCAAATGGCAGACCATAGGGAGCCTGTTTTGTCACAATAACGTAAAGATGTTATCTTCTTTTGAATTTCGCGATTACATTACATCAAATCAGAAATTTTAAAATATAAGTATACCAAAATGCTAATACATCAAATATTTACAGAAAAAACGTTAATAAAAGAGAAAATGTTAAATATGCAACGTGAACAGTTTCGTTCATGACTAATTAATCATGGTATTATTATTGAACAAGGTACCTTTTTAATTGTGATAAAACGCAAAAATACCAATTATATAATAGACAATTTTAATAAACATGAATATGTGAAATTGGAATATATTGCCACTAGTTCCAGCGGATGACGCCATATTCTATTTGAAAACAATACAACTTTTAGGCAATAAAACAGGTCTTAACAAATATATCAACAATATGCACATGATAACACCCAATCGTATTTTAGAGACAAGTTACACGCTCTTAACTTTTCGAAACACTTGCAGAATATGGTCGAACAAAAAGGGGCTTTAATATTAGGTTTTAGAAAAAAATAAACATATTAAACATACTCTATACGTAAAATTTATTTTGATATTTCACTAACTGAATATGGTTGGATGTATCTGTGGCTAGAATGGCGTGTTATAAAACAGTTTCATCACAGAAGCATATTCACTGCAACTAAAATTGCTGAAGATGTTGTAACCCTAAAATAGAAGCATACCAAAGACACTTTTTTCAATAAAATTATCTTACACAAGTACGAACAACAACAGGTTGATTTTGGAGAACCAGTTAAGGCGTGTCTCTATTTATAGCTTTGTTAGGGTAGAGCAAGATACTACAGGCTACATGGTTGAATTATATATCATATGTAACGAGCAAAACCTATCAATAAAAATATTATTTTCTCACTACTTAAAATATAAATGGTTGAAAGAGAGTAAGAAACCATCTCAAAATTTCAAGACAAGCTAGAAATTGCCGCGAGACAATTGTTTTAAAGAATCTTAGACACTTCCTTGATTTATTATTTTACAACCTTGAATTTAATGATACGACAATTTCCAAAATGCCTGGTATGGCAAATACAATATAAAGTGCAATGTTAGATGCAACACACCTATATGATTATGTATGCTAAATAAAGAGATAGATAAATAGGTTGTTTTAGTTTATTTTATTTTTTAGAATTTTTATACACATGTGATATGAGGGAATTATATACTATCTAGTAAACTGATCTTACACAAACTTAACCAAATCTATCTAAATTAAATACAGCAGCATTATACCCTATCTTTTTACCATCGCTGATTTCACAACACCTTATTATGAGCTCAAAATAGAATTAAAAAAAAAACTACTCATAAAAGGTCAGCATAATATCATGATGAGGTTTTGTGCAACGTTGGCTCAACAATTCCGTTATGTTTAGTTTATGAATGTGTTCAGCATGCACTTTTTGATAACATACCCTAATTCTTACTTATTTGTTTTGGAAAATTGTGCATGTGGCAATTGTTTCCCTGGAAATAATTCGAGAAGCATTTTGAGAATATATTTACACCGCGGATTAGCATCGAACACTTATATGTACAATTGGGGTAACAGTTGCGCTAACAGTTGCGCTATCACATAACAGTGTATTATATCTAAATATTGACGCACTTTATCGGATTCACAAAGCTGTATCTCATGTGGTATAGACCAAAGGCTGAATTTTATTTAATTTGAAAGATATAATACCCACAAAGATCATATCCAAAATTCAGCGTGGGGATTGAATGCGCCCTTGACCCAAAATGAACGTTTTCATTAAATTTCATGCAATTTCATGACTATTGAAATATATAATTTCACTACAAAGCGCTATTAAGTTTATGTAAAACGTCTTATTTTCATATTTATATGGATGAATTATAATGCTACACTATTAATTGTTTTAACTATTTTAATGAATTTCTAACACAATAATAGCCATGACCAAAAGTATATCCAGATATACGACATGATGCACACATCAGCCAACTTTCCGGCCAGTTGACTAGTAATCACATTTCAAAATGCAACAAATTAGCATATCAAAATTGTGGATATTGATTCTCTCGACGCATTCAGATTAAGTTTTCAAAATAATTTTATATTTGTTGTATTTTATTTTAATAAGTGTAGTTAAGGACCGAATAAAGGCCATCTTGTATTAGGTTTATTCAGTCTAGAAGCTATCGGGTGTGTATTTCCCAATGAAAAGAAAGTTAAAGCTCTACTATGCGCCTCATTACATATCTAAGACATGCAAAAAACAATCTTATTAATTTAATATTGCTTTAGAAATATTTGGGACAGAATATCGATTTGTAATATCAATCAGAATCCACTTTTAAGCATTATATTTCAGTTCAGTTTTTCAATGAAATATTAAAAGTAGAGTCCTTGGGATAATTATCTTATGATTGAACATAAAGTTAGAAATATTTCATTCATATAAAATGACCTCAATGGCAAAATATAATTGAAGAGACAGTATATTCGAAGCACAATTAGGAAAAAAACAAAGGATACCCCACCCCTGTTGTATAGTCATTTATGATAAAACTATTTGCTTGTTTTCAATGAAACTGAAACATCCCATTATATATATGTAACATATTGTTATAGCTAAATTTCATGCAAATCGAAAAGGAGCAGAAATTCCACGATATCACACTTGATTGTTTGCATATGAAGGAGTTTTACCATTAAAAAGTAATAGATCCAATCTCAATAAGAGAGATAACCACGTTCGAATAATGTATGGGTTTCAAGATTGATCTTAACAAAGCATGATTGGTTATTGAAGATATGGTTATTTCAATCTCTAATGGCTAGATGACCTGCATATATGAACACTTGTTTTCCGTTTCGCTTTTTCTTCAGTTTAATAAAACCCTGTTCCGTGTTATTCATTGAGTATACGCACATTTAAGTATTGACATATTATCACCCATGCAATAATACAACATATATAAATATAAAACATATCATTTTTGGTCCTGTTTACATAAACAGAATGAACTTCGCAACTTACAATTTCAAAACGCCTGTTTAACATAGAATATTTGATCGTTATTTCAGCATGTTTTAACAAAATATCTGACTTCATTTTGTCTTTAAAATTTCAAAAAAGAGAGAAATATGTACCTGCTTCGCTTTTAGAAACAATATTTCATTTAGGTATCAAATGATAATAGTTTTGTGAGAAATGGCAATACCAGAATACATGTTAAAAAGGTTTGTTCAAACATGCTGAAATAACGATAACAAATTCTAGACATAGGGACAGGATATATAATTCTGCATATCAACTGCACTCAAACTAATCTTTGTGTTATTGTGATTATCTATCGTTTTATCTGTTGTTATGTGAAATGACACGTGCAATGACATATACTATGAAATTCATAGTATGTGTTACTTTAATGTTAATGTTAATGTTTATTGAACATTTATTATCCATTTGCATGATAAAACCATTGCACATTTGTATCAAGTTAATAAACGTTAAGCATCATGATCCGTTTCAATATCATTGTGATGTTTTATATTATTACGGCTGCTCTCTCTCAGGTAGTTTCTTATCTTTTATTTTAAACTAAATGATTCAATATTAGGAAATTATATTACGATTTCCAACTTATCTACACATAATTGCGAAACGAAAAATCGAAATTCAGATTATAAACAAATAGCGATGCAATTCTGCTGTTTATTTTTATGATGATAGGCAGACATCATAGATGATTGCAGCAACGACAACCGAATCGAAGAGCATCCGATGATGCTAGAAATGTTGGACCACATTCGTAATCTGAATGAAAAATTCGAACACCTTGATAGTAAGGTAGACACTTTACACAAGGAGCTTCGACACAGAAATCCACTACACATCCACTACACATTTGTAAGTTATTGCATTGCGGAAAAAACTGTTGGATTGTATAAAGATAATAAATAGGTTTCTAGACTTATCCGATACGAATTGTTCATATGGTTGATCATTTGTGTGAACCTTTGTCGTAAACCTTACACACAAATCGTTATAGTTTATTTGTGCAATAGATAGTTCGTCTTTAAAAGACTTTGACTAATCACTTATAAATATATCTTTATTATCTTGGCCAAAGCTTTAGTTTTGTCCTGGACTTTGATCCATAACCTAGATTCGGAAACCTATGACTATATGTCCTTCTACGTCTACATTTTATGTACGTATTTTGACTTACGCATATGCCCTAGAAATCTATCATATTTAAGCATAAGTATTCCTTATAAATTGAGCTCATAGCTAACATGTGTTTTGTGGGAATGGCCATCACTGTTGCATTCATGTACTGGATTTGATCCGGTACTTTAGGTGACGTAGTTTACTGTCCATTAGTAAACATAATGGATCATGAATACAAAGGAACCTTAAACTAAAAATGAATATGAATCGTATGTGTTTATAGGTATGGCCACCAATGTAGCCTTTACAGCATGCCCAAACGAGGACCTCGATTTCAGTCCCGGATCCATCATTCAATTCGGCGAAGCATTAACAAATATCGGTGGATTCTTCAATACAGACACCGGTATATTCACATGCCCTGTCAACGGTCTTTATTTATTTTCAATGTCTATCTATACACATTATGATGTAAACATCAATGCCGTTATATATAAAGATGGTATTGAACTGGTCAAGATAACATCATCTACTGCAGGGGCTTTTCATGGTGTCAACTCAATTGTGACCGATTGTAATATGTTTCAACCGGTTTGGGTAGAATGCGTTGATAATGAGGGATCAATACCGGGTGGCAGAAAGACATCATTTACAGGTGTTCTCCTCGTTGAATATAGCTAATTTTTCTGAATTTTCACAAGGTTGAATTGCAAGAGCAATAATAAATTATCTTAAGCATGATAAGTTAACTAAATGGGATCAATAATATAGTTGATATGTTTCATTTCTTTTATTTTTTTGTGGATTTCATTACGAAGAAGATCCCATGTTAGTAATATAAATAAAGTTATAAAGAGGGCTTCCATAGTTTTTTTTCATAAAATCTCTATGCAAGTATCCATAAGTAAAAACGCTCTTATTATAACAACTTGTTCACATTGTTCACATTGTTCAAATTGTTGTTTTAGTTAAAATGTTAATGTATTGAATATTACTTTCATATGCTGAATTTATATTTTGCTTTCTTGCATACTTAATTTAATATAATGAGAAAACAAGGACAAATTTTATATCAGTGCCTTATGACAACTGTATCGCGACAGA
>LQRL01010183.1:0-18239 GCA_001703475.1 Hydroides elegans | reverse complement strand
GGCTCATCGTAGCCCAATAAAAAATTCATGTTTAGTTTTTCGTTGTTTTATTATGTCTATATAAGTCAGTCAGTGAATCGTTTAAAACTATATCTATTAAGAGCTATTAGCGCTCAAAGTGTATCTAAGGAACTTGCGGTGCCTTTAATGTCCACGCATTACTGTTAACTTTCTTTCGATATGCAGTCTTGAGGTTAGATAAATAAGGGCACCCCACGACACATTTTTTCAAAAAGTGGTTAAATCAACTTAAAACAACTTTATGAAGACGAACAACAACAAAATACTATTTTTTGGACATAATATTTTTGCAAAAAGGTGTTCCTTTTTTCCAAGCCAGCTGAGCTGTTCCTCATATTCTAGCCAGCTTGGATCAGAAAAGGAACACCTTTTGCAAAAATTAAAATGTTGAATATAACGTAATCACCTATTGTGAAAAACAAATAAATGGTTATAAGACAATCGCAAGCAATTACGATAAATTTGCAATTAGTCATTCTCATAAATTATCAAAAATAAAGGAATTACATAAAAAAGGTGTTCCTCAAACTGCAAAATCTCCAAGCTAGATAGAATTTCCTCAAAATCTCCAAGCCAGCTGAGATTTGGTGGGGAACACCTTTTTTGAGGAACAGCTCGTGGGGTACTCTTCGATAAACATTTACTGACTAGAAAATAACATGTTTGTTTTATCATTTGTGTTTTGTAAATATTCAAAATAAATGGATTTATATGAAATATGCCATGAAGTTTTCATTTTTGATACAATAAAAACAGAATTGTCCCCAAACCGAGACGGGTGTTGACCTCATAAGCTTCAACAACCTTAAAAATCTCTTTTTTTTTATTCCAGCTCTTGATTAATCTCCCGATGATAGTATTTCTACGGAAATCTATCTAAATTGAAAGAGCACAGAATGCATCCAGCTTGTTTTTAGGAGCCTGTGTTCGTATTTTTTTTTTATTTTGTACAAACTATAGCAATTTTATATTTGAAATACACGACTTATACTTGTATAATGTTTCGTGAACACTTATTCCATCATTTTCAAATAATCATTATTAATTGGTTTACAGAAGGCGTAACCCGGCTGGGCAGAGAGGTCTACTCCTGGTCAGATGCCTACATTGGTCCTCTCACTTCCTCAGCGCGAGTATTTCTCACTTCAAACACATTCCAAAATAGAGCCGTCATTTTTAGCTTCCTTGCACATTTTAAAAACCAGGTAGGATGATTTTTGTATAACTTATTGTATACCTTCATTACTTGGCCACTGTATTTTTTTATATAACATGTCGATGCCTAGCTATATACATTCAATATAACAAAATGGAATTTTAAACTAGATTCGTAAAATAAAGGACCATAATCAGAGGAGTGCTCTTTAAATTCGTGTATCTAGAGTGCAATTTCAAATATGCGTACAAAGATCCATTGTAAATTAACATATTTATTGAGGAACATCTCAGTTTGTGTTATTTATGCCATACATTGCACGATCCTTATTGCTTCTGAGAAGATATCACAATGTATATGAAACTGTTTAAACATCTTTTTACAGAATCCGATATGGCTTCAAATCTGGCGACCAGTTTTATCTTCGGGCAACAACGAATACCAGTTGATGCGGAGTTACCAGTTCACTCCGTCAGATGATCAAGTCGACACCAGGGCCGTGGTAAGTTGATTATGTTTATGGGCATTCTAAAGTCGATGATTCTTGATTTGTCTTAAGCCATGTACGTGTAATAGTATTGACAAATTTGAGATTTTTTGCAAAATATGTCCTGAATGGAATCTTGAAATGCCCACTAGGCAAGGGTCATCCATAGTACGTCGCATTCGGGCGTTACGTTGAGAGGACGACCTATTTTGGGCCCGTATGAAAGTTTTCCGGACGTCCCTTTACGTATCGGAGTCCGTAGCACATAATTCGTACGTCAAAAACGGACGCGACGTCAATGCAACGTTTTTGCTACGTCCGCGACAAATAATGACGTCCGGAAAACTTTCATATACATCTATGTCAATGAACGACGTTTTAACTGAATCAGTTTTATTTGTACATGGAAAGTGGGTCTAGTCTGAGAAAATATCAAAGTTTCAGGCAATTTGGATATTCTAATATGTACGTACATTTGTGTTCGAAGTTATGAATATAAACACCATCTTGTTATAAATCATACTCATTTTTTGACATGCGGACAATGCATGCATAAAGTTTTAAGAATTGAACCATAATTTGACAAGAAAAAAATGTTTTCCTCTCTTCCACAGCTCCATCTGACGGGCAACGAGTGCTTCCTCGCTCAACCTGGCGACCGCCTCGGTTTCATGCAAGACAGCGAAGTCGGATCCCTTGGTTATGTCTTCCAGCCCTCAACCGTGAATTCATTTTCGACTCAAGTCATTACGGTGCCAAATAATACGCTGCCACTGATTAATGACGTGATTACGTTTGATACGCCAGCACTGCCGTATGTGTTCGCCTATTCGGCGCTTATCGATGAAGGTTTGTGGTTTTTATATTGTTAATTTCAATTATGAGTTTGATTGTATAGTTAATCACCTTATGTATATTTCTATTGATGTCATTGTGTCTTACGTCCCATGAAACAAGGATACAGGACCGCTTATCTGAACAAAACGGATATAAATTGAATCTAATGTACATTGATAACATACATGTTACTGTTTCGATATTGATTTTCCATGATTGCTGTATAAGCCATGCCTTGGATATGGGTTTGAAATGATTTTGCTTTAACTAACTTTTTTGCATAATGGATTGTTTATTACCCCTACCCTTTGAATTTCACATGTTTACATTTATCGCATTATGTCTTTTGTGCATTGAACTTGCAATTGCAAATGTTGTAATTGCAATTCAAAAATGCAAACATATGCAACTAATGTCTGAATATATAAATTCAAGTATGAAATTAAACCAAATAAGACACCATTCCCTGCATATTTAATGTATTTGTGTATCTGACGTTGGAGCAATACCTTATCAATGAAAACCAATTGAAAGTTGTATGATTATTGAATTTATTTGGTATAAGCTTTTGTATACATGTGAATAGTATCTATACAAAGCACTTTCAATTGCATTTCATTTCAAGAATTAATTTCTATAAGTTTCTATTTATTTTCTGATTGGAGTATAATATTCCTTTCATTAACAGACATTTTTAATGAATTATATTAAAGAATGATTTCACGCACTGTAAATGTTTATTTTTTAGCATTTATGTATTATATTAAACGCAGATAGATGATAGAAGTTACTGTTAAATAAAAACGGCCTTCAATGTGCTTAATGTGTTTAAATTTTTTCTTGTAATATAATGTTTTCAGATCTTACTGACTATATCCCTGCAGATATAGATTTAGACAGTGGGTTTTCACGTTAAATTTTCATTTTTCAATGTGTAACCTACTCTTTTTAGATTAGCATATAAAATTTAGATTTTGACACATATTTCATTGTTTTACAGTCAAATGTTAATTCGATGTTCTAACCAAATTTAGAATATAAAGTCCTAATTTGATCATACAGTACTCTCACATGTTTTATTACATAGATAAGAATATATTTATATGTATATTCGAAGTTATCACCCATACTCTAACATTTAGTATACAACCTATTTTATAGATTAGAAGAGTCTTTTAATATGATATTACTTTAGTATCTTCTTTTAAATTACAAGCGTTAGTAAATCTCATATTATATTATATGCGATTTATGATACACATTCGCCGTAAACACAAAATATCACCTATTCGACAATCATTTGCACCACATACCAACTTTGGCACACATTCTAATTTTTCTTATAATAATATTTATATTCAATTATCTTGCATTTTACCATTTTTGTTATATTTCAAAGAACAGTGTATGTAAAGTTCATTTTGTAAATATTTATGCAACTGAGTTATCTTTGTAAAAAAAATACTGCACCAAGATAAAATACGATTATTTTTTATAATTAAATGTGTTTGATTCACGTACTAAATGCACCAAGGTGTGACTTTAATCCCTTACCATTCAAAACAAAATAAATAAGACACATAGTTTCACATAATCTTGTATCATACCCTATTCCATATATTCCAGACACGACCTTTTACGATGAGAACGGACTCGAGTGTCGGGCAGGACTCGATATTCCCCCGGCGCCTACGACTCCAGTGCCCACGACTATAGACATGCGGGGGCCACAGGGAGAACAAGGTGGGTAAATGAATTCGAGTGAATATGGTATTATGTTACCTGCAATTAAATTGATGTTAAGTATAGTTTTTTTTTATTGTTGTGGTTTTCTAACAAGTTTCATGCTTATTAAAACTAACAAAAAGAAAACAAAAACTAAAAATAAGCAAAACCAGAAAAATGTAGTTGAATCACACGGAAACCATCCGAATTGCTATATTCTTAGGACTGTTCATTCACAGTTATAAGCTTGTTTATATTTTCCAGCTCATTATTATTATTCATCTTTCCATTTTCGATAGGTGACACCGGTGCCACCGGTCCCATGGGCGCCTCAGGCGAAGACGGCATGCACGGTTTAAACGGCACCGATGGCGCCACCGGAGCTACCGGTCCAATCGGCCCGACCGGTCTACCCGGTATTGCGGGTCCGATGGGTCCGGCGGGTCCTGAGGGGCCGGCGGGACAGGATGGCGAAGAGGGACCGATGGGAGGGATGGGAGCTACAGGTAGGTTGTGGAGTAGTTTGAATCTATATGAAAAATGGATTTTATATAGCCAGATATGGCGATAGAGTGATAAAACGCTAAAGGAAGTAACAAGCTTTGGGTGGTTTAAAACTTAAGAATGGATACTAGCGAGACATGAAATAATAAGCCATCGGATAATATAGACCTCACAATCATTAATTGAGTCAACCTTAAATGTTACCAGTATTTGAGCCACCATTTGTAACAATAAACGCATGAAATATACTAGTTACTAAAGAAGTGACTCAAAAAGCTCGTCGCAGTTTAGGAGTTACTCAATTACCAGGTGAAAGACGTCCCTAAAAATAGGGGCGCCCCTATTTATAGGGGCGCCCCTATATATAGGGACGGTCGTCCCTATTTATAGGGGCGCTAGGGTGGTTTTGTATATTTCAATGATATATATTTTTCAAGGATAAATTAAACCAAGATAAATATATTTTTATAATATTTCATTTACATAATCATAAAACGCATATAGTGGTACTTAACATATAACAAAATCATAATAAATGGAGCACAACTAATAAAGATATAATGTCTTTTATAATGAGTTACTGTCAAAAGAATGCGTTTTTAAGTCAATTAACATATAATTTTGATTGATAATTTTTGAACTAATGATTTCGCGAAAAAAATTAGAATGGAAAATCAAGCTAAAACATCATAAAATCTGTTGAGAAAATTTCATAAAATTTCTATTCTGCGTTTTTTCTGCAGAAGGCTTTATCGAATTACCCCTATCAACATTAAGATTGCCAGGTTGTATGAATTGGTATCTAAACTTTCTTGAGCGATAACCGGTTTTCTTTTGGGAAAGTAATTTAAACAGTGTATACTTTAAGTGCTTAGGATGAGGGCAGGGCTTTACTTTAGCATAAATTCGGCACTCCAAATGTCGTAAAATATAGAGACCTGACCAAAAGGTTAGCTGACCGGTCATTTCAAAGTCATAATGGGTGGAATATTGATTAAGATAATAAGTTATATATATCGATGCATAACAAACTGTGGGAGTGACACTAGCTAGGGTCTAAGGTTGAATTATGATAAAATTAAGTATAAATGTGAGCGCCGAAATGTTGAGTGGAATCTTTCTCGATGTCCATTTGAAGCATGTGTTATCTGTATATTTTTTGATAAAAACAAGTAGACAAGTTCTCAATAACCGTTCAAAATTTTGATATTTAGGAAATTTAACAAGTAGATCAGTCCTCCGCTACATTAACAATACTAATAGTTGAAAATAGGAAATTATAGGCAATTAAATAAGACGATCAACGGAATCCATCGGAGGAACGACCTTCCCACAACGTCTTTCTCACAACGTCTTTTTTACAATGTCCCTCTCACAACGTCTTTCTGACAACATCTTTCTGACAACGTCTTTCTAACAACGTTTTCCTAACATATACGTAGTCCTCAAAACATCACGATATACGAGTAATATTTCTCTATGTGCCCAAGTCCCAAAATCAACATTATTCACAACTTCGCCGAGTTTTAAATTTTTGAGCAAATTCAAAAAATAACCCACCTAAGCACATCCCCAATATGGGTTCTTTCCATGTGCCGAGGCAAAGCAAAATCCATCGAGGGATAGCTGCGATCTCATTCGTACAAACTACCATCAACAATCCCCCAAAGTCCCTAAATCACCATTTTTCGAAAATTCGCCAAAATTATAATTTTTGAGATATTTCAAAAATAATACGCCAAATCACAACTCCCATATATGTTCTTTCTATGTGCCAAATTAAAACGAAATCCATCGAAGGATAGCCCAGATTTTGTCCGTACAAACCCCATCGAAAATAACGCTGAAGTTAAAAAGTTGATAAAATCACCTTTTATAGAAATTGGTCAAATTTCCATAACATTTAGCAAAATATGTATTTTTTATAGAAAATGTTATGGATATATTCATAATTTGCATAAATAAATTCAAACGATAGCAAAACTATTCGCATTTATATTGCCGTCAACCGTCCCTATATATAGGGACGCGTCCCTATATATAGGGGCGCCCCTATTTATAGGGACGCGTCCCTATAAATAGGGACGTACGCGACCTGATTACTGGTTGTGAGGTCTACCACACGTTCCAATGAAATCAGCATTAAAACTGTAAGCAATATGGGATGCGTTATAATCATGCGCATGCATGTCAGGACCTATACAAATGCCAGGCAGACCTATCACATTTTTTGTTTTAAACATACGCTTAATTTGAGGCAATATTGAAATAACCGATATAACCGACCTATATAAATAGCCAACTCAATAAAATCGAACCTCCATGTTACCCATAGCGTTTTTCGAACAGGTGCTACAGGTCCTGCCGGTCGTGATGGAATAGACGGTCTAGTGGGAGCCACAGGTCCTATTGGTCCATCGGGAGCACCGGGAACGAATGCCGATCCAGACGCACGTAAGTAGTCAATTATTGTTTTATACAATGTTCACTAGTGCATTGTGAACCAAAATATTTCATTATTTCAAAATGTAGTCTATATTGTTTACTTTATTGTTTTGAGGTATGCATGTTACAAGAATGCACGTAAGGGGATTGCCGTTGCCAACAAACTCATCATGACTTCATGTTGACCTCATGGGAGTAGATTTTTAGCTCAGCATGAGCTCAGCATGAGCTCATGATGATACTGGGCAATTGGGGATATGTAATAAAGATAGCCGTGACCACTATATATCAAACTCATCCCTACTTGCACAAAACCTAATTATGACCCCATGCTGACCTCTTATGAGGTAATTTTAGCTCAACATAAGCTCATGAGGAGGTTTTGTGACATCGCGGACATGTAGCAAAGATGGCCATGACCCTTTTATATTAAACTCATCCCAACTTGCATAAAACCTAATCATGACCTTATGCTTATCACATATGAGCCAATTCCAGGTCATCATGAGTCCATGATAAGGTTTTATTCAAGTGCGCTAATCTAAACCCACCTAGGTCTAACAGAGATGGAAAAGGAAGTAGTACTCAAGTCTTAATATGTACATAAATACCTATTTTTTTCTTATTAACAGAGGCTTCAACTAGTGACGACGACGATGACGACTGTAAATGCGGAAAAGGCCTTTTGAACCAATACCTCATTCTGGGTTTGATTATCTGGCTTCTCATCTTAACCCTTGTTGTCATTCTACTGCTGGTGTTGATAACCACTCGGCATAAGGAGTACGTGAAACAGAGGGAAGTGCAGAGGAATTGGGACGCGATGAGGGAAGAGAAATGGAGGGAGTACACGTTGAGTAATGATAGAATGTCGCATTTCTCGCATTGATTGATGATGTGAGGGTGAGATTTGTATGTCTTAGATTTTTTGTTAAAAAGACAAAATTATGGATGAATATACATATAGAAATGAGTGAATGAGTTTATTGTGAATGGTTGTTAAGACTGAATACAAGAAGTCTATGTGTATTATTGCAAAAGGACAATTTTCATATACGTCGTTCGACGCTTCGAGCCTTGAAATTGAATGGTTGATGAGTCTAAGACGTGCGGTTGTTTTTTGGTGATGTGTGAAGGTATGAATGGGTGTGTTTCGGATGGTGTGATTGCTACCGCCTAGTGAAATATGTGTTATAAATGACTTACCGTATTTTTGATGGTGGGGAGGGGGGTTCTTCTGGTGTCTTTGAGAGGTATTCACCAGATTGCAGATTTTGACGTATGTTAATTAGAACGTTTTAATTGCACGATTATTCACACTGGAAATTAGACTGTTCAATTGCTATGAATGAGTGCGGTTATATTTTATTTGTGAATTCGGAATGTATCGGGTTTCGGGTAGATGTGACGCGAATAGTAACATAGACTTCATGAGCGTTATGAGTATAAAATATGCCAATTTCTTCGCATTAAAAGAGGTTGTTACCAAATAATTCACTAGATATTTCTTGCGTGGTTTTAAATGATGCGATTGTTGATTATAGCTTATGGTTTGATTAATTTTTATTTATGTATACAGTTAAGTTTCAAACCAAGCTGTAATGAATGGTAATTTAAATAATATCATATATGTAATATCGAAATACTGCAAATAAATATATAATTTTGTGTTTATGAAAATGATCATGAATGTATGTTGTTGCAATATGATTATTTCAATCCTTTTAAAAAGGAAAACTATCTTACTGTTCATGATTTTTTTTTTTATTAATGTGATTTCAAAAACATATGTGCCAATAAGTGAATACACCAAATATGATTTACAATCAAAAGGGAAATTGTCCAGGATAATAGTCGTTGCATAAACGCTTATTTTACGTGGCGGCTTTCTATATGCTATCGCTTTTATATCGATAAGAGATATAAAATTTGTTCCGTAAAAAAAAATCCGTTTCTAATTGAAATATATTTCTAATAAGCGTATATTTTGTCGAAAACAAAGAACTTTTAGCCAATCCCATTTGGTTAATAAGCAAAAGGCCTCCAGTACTGTGATAATCAAACCATTACTAAGACTGACTAAGATGAAAGTATTCTTAATATTTTCAATATCGGTACAAAATCTTTGATCATTTTTCCCATTTTCAGGTTTGATGGTTGTTTATTGGTAATTTTGTTAGTGTTTGTTGCACATACATTTTTGTACTGCATGAAGATTTGTATTTTTAAATATTTGATTATAAATTTCGATATTATAAATGTCTTGCCTATTAAGCTTTGTAAATAAGCGCTCTTGTGATATGTAGTTAATGTATTTTAACATGTCATTTTATATAAGGACGTCTCCTTATATTTGTCGCGGAAACTGTTGAAGTTTGTCTCAGAAAATACTCAAAAATGCAAAATTTGGTTGTTATGTGAGTTTCTAGAATCAAATTGCATCTGATATCGAGGCATTTTTCGTTAACATCTTGCAGTCAGTGCCAATTTATATTTTGTATATAATATATAATAAATATAGTATAAATTCTACGTGATCATGAAACGTTTGCATTGTTCTTCTACAACAATTCAATAAAATACTAATCGCAAATATATATTGAATACATCTTTGAAATAAATAACATTTTATATTCATTCATCGTTTTATTCACCACTTTCATTGACACATCCTTTGACGAGAGAATAGTCGCTATAAAGAAATGCTGACGTGTAACTTATTGTATTTCACTCTATCAGAAAATTATATTTCCATATATCAGGAAAATGGAGATGCCATTTCCAAAAGGCTTTACACACAAAACATCAAACTTATATTACTTTCTTCAACCTCTCTATGTTGATATTCAGGAGCCAATACAATCACGTGGTTTCTCTCAGTAACGAAGCGGTCTTGGCGATGACACTATCGGGTGCTCCCTTCTTAAAGACAACTGCGATATCGGCCAATACTTCTCCCGCGTTGCCTTTCCTGTTGAGGATAGAAAATTAATCGAAAAGAAGCTAGAGATAAATTAAAGAAGATGAAATTGAACAATATATATGATTTTTCTATTTCAAAAATATCACTTTGAATATTTTCAACGTTTGCATTTATCATTCAGTAATTATTGTGACACTTCTTATGTATGAAGATGAGCACAGGAATATTTGGAGTTTTCCGTATACATTAAACTATTTTGATTATGATATTCAGATTTGGTTGCTGATTGTATCAGTTCACATATGGTATACTCACTTCAAAGCGATAACCTCAGTGTAGAAGTAGAATTTCCTAAGTTGCCAATCATTCGAGGAATAAAACAAGTCGTCATATTCTTTGGCAATATCATACGCTTTTGCTCTAAAAGCAATGCTCTTCTTATTTCCATATCCTTCTTTGTACAGCATGGATGCATATGGCCTCTGGATTGCAATTGAGTCACCTTCATATTTTGGAATAGGTACGCGAATTTCAAACAGTGGTAATACGAGTCAAGGTAATACATGGTTGAAGTAAAATATCATACAATAAAATTAAAAAATCAAATATAATTTAACTTTTTTTTTACAAGGATACAGCTTAAAATTGAAATTAGATTTATCTATACATACCCTTTGAATCAGACAAAACCGATGAATCAGTCAAATCCACGGTCTTTACTTCGTGAAGAACGGGGTCACTATGCATCACTGTAAATAGAAACTTATAAATGATTAAAATTATATACTGAAACAATTTCAAGAAAAACCTAATTGTGTCAGGAAATCTTTCGAGATATTTTTGTGATGAATTAATGTATTTGTAAAAAGATAAGATATATTTTGAAACTCAAAGAATGTTATTGCAAATAATATTCTTTGAGTTTCAACTTATATCTTTATATTTATCAAGTGCTTAGGACGTCATTTCTATTAAGAGCACCGATGCAACGTAACAAATATATATTTAAAATACGATCATTTAATTAGTTACACATATTACATAGGAAAAATAGCATTTTTGTCGATTTTTTCTCTACGTCATTCGACAATGTGGGAAAATGTCTTGCGGAGTTGTTTACACCAACGTGACGCTTTAAAAGGATTAACCTGCCAATGTGACGATGGTTGCCAGGATACCCGCAGTTACTATGGCAGCACCGAAAATGAGGAAGACGGACACCCGGACATTGCGAGCTGGTTTCGGGCGGTGAATACCCAAGCTGTTGTAGGTGGATTCGGGTGTTACCGGGGTGTAGTATCCTATGCGAAATCAACTATGTAAATTAATAAGGTATAAACCGTTAATATATCCTTTGAAACTTGCGTTTAATAAATCTAGAACGATTTATATTAGATATTTATATAAGATATTTCAATGAGATACCGTATACTTTTTATCAAACAATCGCCAAGTGTATATCATTTTAATATCAGCCCAATCAATTATTTTTCTAATTGACCACGTCGAACTCCCTACTATTGCATTTATCTCACTTTCATTTGATAATTGGCTCTGTAAACAAGCCCATTAAAAATACTCAAGTTAATGGGAAAATACAAATATATCACACTGTTTTTCCTTTTCCGTCTAAAATCAAAGTAACCTGTATATGTATTTCTTACTTCGGTTGGCTTTCATCCCCGGTGTGCCCACAGCCTCTACCGAACGAGGCGTCGTTGCCTTGGGTGATTGAGGTGATGCCGAACTCATTGAGAAACTGTCGAAATCCGTCAATTCGTGTTCAATGATATCTTCGTCTTCATCGATTTGATAAGGGACGGGGGCTTCCAAGTGGGTCGAGTACATTTGCTGAAATATAAAGAAACGAAGGCACCTCGAATGGGATGGTGACATAGAAACTCGCATAAAAATCTACTGTCCACTCGGCTAGCCGTTCAAGGTCGTGGAGCAGATGTCTAAATGTTGGCCCATCAAAGTTTTCCGAGCGTCCTAATTCGTTCCAGACGTAGAAAGGACGTTGCACCGACGTCGCGGGCTAGCTCGACGTCAGCATTACGTCCGTTGGGCGCCGAACGAAAGTGGGATATAAATCACGACGCATTATGAACGTTCTTTGCCGAGTGGCTGCCTAATTAAAAATTAAGTGTTTACAAAGCGTTAGGAATGAAATGGAATGAAAATTAATTATGGAATGGAATTGTTAAATATTTTCTCCTAAGATGTTTTTTGGTACTCGAAAAATATTGGTTGATCGCTTTAAGAATTATTCATTGTATTTTATTCTATACATATGTCGATGATGATAATATGATCACTGCCTCACATTGCTCTGCAACTACTTACCGGACGATCCGGTATCCCACTCAGAGGCGACACCGTATCTTCAACCCCGCCTCCAATATCCCCATCTCCATCATTCCTTCCTTGACTCGTTCCTTCAATCGTACTTATCTCGATCGATGGGTTTCCCAGCGGAATGAGAGAGGGACTGCGTGTCTTATCGTCGGGATTGCGGAGGAGTAGGTCTTCGGATTTGCTCGGAGACACGATGAGATCATCGGGTAATTCGAAACGAGGCTGTTCCATGAAAGCTGTCAAATATAAATATGAGTTTTACGCATGTTCGATTCTGAAATTCTATTACATTTTAAATATATACAGCACTTTATCGCGAACACTAAAATGGACAACCATAATAGAAACATTTATATTGTTACCATGACACATTTGTGATGATATACACATGCATGTAGATTCTGCGAAATGGATCTCAATATAATTTCCACAAATAAAAACGTTGGAATGATGTAGCCACTTGAAATAAAAACTGTTCTACAAGAAGGAAAATGCTTTCATATTTGAAAAAAAAAGAAAATATGAATCATTAAAAACTCAGTCATTTTATGATGAATATTTTAAATGATAATACTATCTACCCCCCGTAGCAATACCCCCTACTACTGTACTACCTTATGATGTTATATAATTCAACTCACATGGTTCAAACACATCAAACACCTCGGTGAACGTAGGTGTTGTGCTCGATTTGCGAACGCTGCCCACCATTCTGCTCATTTCGACAGGGACCACGGCTTTTGCGACCGATCCTCGTGGTTTGGCCGAAGGGGCTTTTCCTGGTACAAAAACAAAGTAATGTGTTTTGTAATCAACATTGTTTTTAGAAAAATCGCTTTATGTCTCTGGAACAGGCATCTCTCAAGCTCTGCTTGGGGCTAGCAACGGGATGTGCAACTGGCCCTCCATGAATAACTGAATACATTTTGCAAAACAAAATGAAAAAAAACTATTGAAAACACAGCTAATAAGAGAATTATATAAGTATATATATACTGATGTTTTGCATCAATTCATTTTAACAGTCATTATAAACGTTATCTGATAATTGTATGTTTAACAAAAATATTATGATGAACCTCTATTTACCAGTTTCTCCCTTCTTTGCATCACATGGCTCACTACCTCCTCTCATGAAGGACGATAATGCCACCTCTTGTTTCCTAAACGTTCCTCCTCTCATATCCATATACAATTCCCCTGCGCATGCCTCATCCCTACGCGGTATCTCAGGAGGCGATATATCATCAATCGCAGAATCATCCTCGGTTGTTGAAATGGCTCGGATTTCATTGCGATTCTTAAAGACACTGTGACGAACGTCCAGTGTTTTCAGGCTGTGTGAACTGCCTCGTTGTGCCATGATTGAAGTAGAGTCTATGTGATTAAATTATTGATTAATTTAGCTGTTGATCATTGTTTTGTGTTCGTTGTTGTTGTATTTGATGTAATTATGCAATGCAACTTCAAACAAAACGCAGTTAAAATCTTTGAGATCCCAATGGTGTAAAATCTACTTATAGACGTATTCAAACTGTGGGTATAATCAATTCATGCTTTAAATGCTCCAACAATTACTGACAAGATTTTACTTCTTCCGATGTAAAATCTTTGTATATATTTCTAAACATTATTAGTACAATGTTTGAAACCAGAAACGAATTGAAGTGAGTGATTTTTATCGTTTTTTTGCTGTTTAATCAAAATCCATATTCACATAAATAAATTTTGACATGTTATTTGTCATGTTGAAATTAATTCAGACTATGAATTTAGAAAAAAATATATATAAGTATTTGACATAACATATATACACGCGACGTATATAAAAAACAATACAATTTTTTATGCAATTTATTTTTCATGAAATGTAACCATTACAACCACATAAAATTCAAATAAAGATTATTTTCAATATATAATTTTCATCTTAATGATTCTATTCGTCCTTAAGTATTGTAGTATTTATCAATTTATTAATTTTTAGCTATAATATTTGTCCATCAACACTCTTAATACTCGCCTAACCATAAACATATACAAATGACAAACTTTTTTTAAACAACATGTTAATGTACGGTTAATCAAAATTCAGTTTTTTCAACAATCGATGATCTAATCAAATTAGTAGCTGACATCCATAGCAGCAAGCATAGCAACGCCCGTTCCTAACAACATCCATAGGAACAGCACCATTCCGAATAGCTGCAGCACTCCCCAAGGCACTCGACGTACGAGCAACCATAATCGTAGTCGTCAATCGCATCGACAGCAGTAAATAGGCCCGTAAAAAAGAAGATCATCAGCAATACGACAATGATGATCGTAGATAGCATTCCGAAAAGGTTGAAACCAAGGGCGACGCGACCGAAGCACCGAGCGCTATCGGTGTTGCCGGAATCCTTGGCGGATACGGAGAGAACTGTAGAAGAGAAAACATAGCAAAATCAGTAAGATACACGTTTTTAAAAGGCCGCGTTTACAAAAAAAGCTCGAAAATAATGCAAACAAAAAAACCCGTATTTTGCTTGAACAGAAGAGAAACATTTCTATGTTTTATACAAAAACTGCTTTCGATATTCCAGTTTTTGGGGCTTATTTGTTTGCGTGGACGCGCATTTAGCCAATTTGCCCCAGTCATGAGGGCCTCAAATGAAAATTGCTTGGATAGAAACTTTTAAAACCTGGTTTGATTTTACGATTTGTTCATAATGATAATGAAATTAGCATTTCAACTCACGCGAAAATATCATTGCAATAGCCCCAAAGACGCAGTTGCAACACCAGAAGACGAAACAAGAAAAAAACATGTGGTCGGCCGGTTGAGCTACGGGTGCAGCCTGTGTGAAAAAGTATGAAACTTAATTTAGGCTGCGGTTACATAAAACGTGCGATTTAAAACGGACGGTATGATTTTCACTATTTTCTTTGTTAATGAAATCGCAAGAATCGATAATCTTGTCGCACCTTGCGATTTCATAAACAAATAGAATCAGCCAAGATCGTACTGTCCGATTTAAATAATATTGCACGTTTGATGTAACCGCAGCCTTACTCTTATACGATTAAATACAGAGCGCATTGGAAACAGGTTTTTTTTTATTTAGCCCTGTGTAAAAGGTTTCCTCGTCATCGTTGTGTTTCGGACGTAGGAAAAGCTAGGTGGCAAAGGTGAACCAATAACGACGTTTACCTGACATACCGACGTACATACCTAAAACTATTCCATATATTGTCAAATTACGTTTAAAGGTATAGTCAGATTGTTTGTTGTCTGGATGAAGCATCTTAAGAGTATCGGTATTTATAAAGCGTATTCAACACCTTAGAATGAATCAAATTGCGGTATGCGAATGATTTGATTTAAGTTTTCTATTACTAATACAAACAATGATTAAAAAAACTTACCGCTGGTTGCGATAGCACAAACACATTCGGTTGCGTAGTAACCGTATGTGTTCCTGACGTCATTCCTCCTGCGTTACCAGGTGGCTGCCAATATCCGCCCCCTGGTGCATTCTGGTTGTAAGGGTTGTAGGAAGGGGGTGGTTGACTTGGGTCTCCACCGATAGGGGGAAGTGGGGTGGCCGCTGGATTCACTTTGTTTTCTGGCATTTTGTTTCCTTTCTTGAGAAAAAAAAGTGCAGATGTTCGGTAGTTGGACATGACATTGGTTTGAAGCGGGGTTTCAAATGTTTTAAAGTGTTTTTATGTATGTTCGTACGTGTGCATCTAATCATAATCCCGTTATATGCTATCATTATTGTAATTATATCACAATTTGGTTTCAAAAAGCAACAAATTATAGACAGCTAGAAGTTATCTTATTCTTAAATTTATTAATCGGATAGAAAGAAGCTCACCTTTTTATTAAACAGAGCAAATATGCGGCACTATGTATCGAGTTGGTCTGTCCCGTCGATTTATTTGTTATCGAAACGATTTCAAACGCGTTAAATACCGGATCCGTTAAGTAGATGGTAACCAAGTAGTTCGTAAAACAGGAGCACCGATTGTTATTTTTTAGTAGAGTGTACCTGTTATTGTAGGTTTGGAATATAGCTGAAACTCTATAACATACATTTAGTTCAGTTATTATTATTATGAAAACTATTTTTTTTACAATTTTTGCAGCACAAAACAAGTTTTTTTACTCTTTATTGATATATAATATTTATGTAGAAACACATAAATGTGTACAAATCTTTTTAAATGGGCATATTGATATTTTTTCGTCGTTATGTATATTTATGAATGTGGCTCTGTAATATAGATTATATTATATTTATATGGTAAAATTGTGTTCATTACATGCTCCTGCTTCAAAACGAGTTAATGATTCTCGAAATATAGTTTCCTTATTATGGTACTTCTAATTCGACATTTGAATGGTCAATTAAACTGTTGAGAGGGTCCAGGAATACTTAAAGTCAATAAACGTAAAGAAACGCAATTACTCTGATAAGGCAGGCCCATCCTTGTTGGAAAAATATGGTATAATAAAAGTAAATGGATGTTATTTTTCTTGTTATTAGCGCCAACGTTTTTGCAAAAACAAAACAACTCCATTTCTGTAAGATTAATTTATCATTTATAATCACGGTATGGATTATTGTATAAGTATACGATTAATATATGTAGTGTAGAGCAATGATTCTATCACAAAGCAGTTATACAGATTAAACTTGATTCAGAAACTGCGAAGTATAAGATTAAAGTAATCAATACTGTGCGTTGATCGAATTATTATTTAAAAAAAAATATGCAACACACTCATTTTACTACATTCCCTGTTATTTTACGTGCTTCAAGTGTTAAAGAAAAACAATTTGCTGCAAGCGCATGAATATTCATGTATAGCGCAATTATCCCAGAAGCATACTTAAACACTTGAGTGTAAGTTGTAATTTAAGAGCGAGTTAAGTTATTGTAAAAGTTGTAAAAGTTGTTGTGCGTCAAACGAACCTCAAGATTGGAAGTTGCAAACCGCGTTTATTTACTCACACGGCCCATATAAATCAGATGTACGTCATTTTAGCGTAAGATTTGGAATGGGTGTTATTGCAGTTTATATGAAATTTATTGGTACATTTCTTTTTAATATAATAATCAAATTTCGCTTTACAATGTTTAAACATCATTGTAAAATGCATTATTGTACTTGAGCTGCCATAACAAATAAAGCTAATGAACGAATTCAAATACATTTATTGCTCGCTTTGATATGACAATACGTCATTCTGTTCACTAAAAAGGCCATACATCATACTATTAGAATAATAATATCTTAAATTTATGTTTCATACATGTAGTAAAAATATCAGTCGATAATATAGGATACAAATGCCAATCTGTAGAGGGATCTTCACAGTTAGTAATAGCAGATCATACAAATCAATAAAATTCCAAACAACACAACAGTAAATTTGATAGGGTAACATGAATAATCCGTCGTCGAATGAAATCAAACATTCAAGATTGCAAATAATTCAAATGTGTATTTATTCATAGGCCTCTTAGGGACCGTTTCGCCAACAAATAGTAAAGGCATTATATAACAAACTACATGTAACTATCCTGTCATCATTTGTTCTCTTTCGGCGTACTCGCTATCACTAAGTCGATTAAATGTTACCCTATATCAAGCCAATAAAAGCATTGCATTGAATGGTTCCATGTCATTCGTCCGAAGGTCCGGATGTCCGAAGGTCCGGATGTCCGAAGGTCCGGATGTCCGAAGGTCCGGATGTCCGAAGGTCCGGATGTCCGAAGGTCCGGATGTC
>LQRL01010176.1:1024-18476 GCA_001703475.1 Hydroides elegans | reverse complement strand
TATTTCCAAAGTTAATTTTAGTAAAAACTGACCATCCTGCATATACGCATTGTTGAAGTTCACGGGGGATCCAAGGTCACTGACCTTCTAGTTTATTCTAAAATCAGAACATGATATGTTGTGAGCACAAGTATATAACATATTTAAGACTAATATATTATAATAAGCCATTAATAAAGCAATGTTGTAAGTAAAATTTGCTAACTTCATAATGTTGTGAATAACGCTATTTGCTATAACTCTTTGATTTTAATTAAACCGAAGGTGTTGGTTATTTCACTTTTAATTGCTGCACTAGCAAACTAACCCTTTTGTATATAAGACTAAAAATATTCTCTCTGTTTTTGGGTATTTCTCTGGTGAGAGGTGAGAGTTTGACTAAGATTTCTCTTTCAGATGGTATCTTCAACTTTGCTGCAAAGTGAGGAGAATATTAAGCAATGTTTACGTTTAGATGATTAAAAAGACGAAGGGAATTTGACATTGACATTGGTTTTATTTAGATAACCGACAAATGGGGCTAAATTGTTCTCCCAATGACCATTTTGTGTAAGATAATGGAAGATGTATTTTCCATTTCAAAATTGAAAGAAGCAAAAAAAACACATTTGAAAAGACTGCTGCCTCAGGCGATTTGAGAGAACGTTTTGCCTTTATCTATAGGAATCCCTAACCGTTCTTTTCTTATACAAACGATTTCATTTTGCTTATTCGAAATTGATAATGAACCAACCCCTTTTGGCATTTCTATTATTTATGTTTATGTGGAATTGGGGTTTGGCATTTTGATTCCATAAACTCCCATAATCTAGCAAATCGACTCGACACCCTGTGAACATGTTTGTAGCTTTGGCATATCGACGAATTCATCGGTACAAAGATATAGAAACATCTTCAAAATCACATCTAAAAATGAACAGCCAGATTGCCAAACTCTTTAAGTACATTTTAAGAAAAAGTGTTAACGCTGGTTAAGGTTATGCCTATCACTGAAGCCATGAAATTGTATTGTGTCACATCTCAACTTTCAAATTCCCCGTCGTCTCGAAAATCGTCTAAACGTAAACCTTGTTTCCCCTTTAAGGACCTACAGATCGCCATCACCACCAAATCATTAGCAGCATATATCAAACGATCAATCCATTTTCAACCTATTTTTCTCTTCTTTCTCTCCCACCCCACCCATCTGCTTCCACCCTTCCACCCCACCAAAAACTACCACCACCTCCAAAAAACAGGATCACAATCGGCGCCACCTATGAACAAACTTCGCGCCAAATCCGGCGATTCCCGTCGCAGTCGCGCCGATTTGGAAGCGAGTGTCAACCGCCTGTCGACGCCACGAAAACAGCCGACGCAACCGCCGCCTGAGCCGATGAGTCTGGGCGCGACGCCGGTGCAGCCTTCGGCCACAAGTCCAAGGAAGGCGAGTCCTAAGCCGACGGCCAAACCGCAGCCTAAGGTAAGGGAGTTCTATTAGTTTCGTTTGTTGTTTGTCCTGTGTAAAGTAGCAACTTGTTTGAACCGATGAGTCTTAGAGCCACACTGGTGCCGCCTTCGGCCACGTCGCCGAGGAAGGCGAGTCCTAAATCGACGGCCAAACCACAGCCTAAGGTATCAATAAGATTTTTTTTTGTAATGGGACGTGTCTTGGGGTTTTAGGAGTGGTTGATTTTGACAGTTAAATGTCACATCAGGCGGGTAAATCTTCTTAAAAGATGTACCGTAGTATATAAATATGCTAACACAATCTCTGTAGGAGATTTCACAGTCTAAATCTAGGCTAGGTTTCAACGTATATCGAACGGGAACCTTTGAAATTGGTTCTGTGTGGTTCTTAATCTTATGCAAGAACATTTTCGGTTAGGCCGAATATTTTTCATAAGCCTCAAGGCTTTCTATTTATTAATGTTGTTACGATTTTCATTTTCAATACCTGTGTGTCTCATTTCTTAGTAATAAAAAAACACAATAAAAAATCATTTATCTCGGACAAACACAATAATAACTCGTCATGCTTATGTCGATGTCGCTGTTATAGGCTCAGCCACCGCCGCCGAAGATCATTGTTGCCAAGCCGACGGCTGACCTTAAGCCGAAGAGTGCGCCGAAGAAAGAAGCTGCCGCATCCACAAAGGTAATGATGGGCTTAAGATACATATTTTGAAAAACTTAATAAAGAAAAGCCGCACGCCACTAATGCTTGGTGTATGCTTTGATTGTGAGAGCAAAGAGAAAGAAGGTAAGTTATATGGATGGCAGATCCACATGTGAAGCTTTTAGGTAAATGTAGTGAATGCGTATTGCCCTAATGAATATGTATATAAGCAGCAGCAATAGGAGGACGAAACGATGTTGTCCCTCTTGGTATTAGTTTTATGTTTTCACAACTAGCTTTCATGTTTATGTTTGCAATAATCCTATGTTGATGCTGAACGAGTTATAACTATCACATACACATTTCAAAAACAAGGTTTCTGATCCATCACACGTAGACTATTCCGTTTGTTATAAAAACATCCTGACTAAGACACCTAGTATTCACATAAGAAAAGGGCTTAGGGCCGGTAGATGTAACTTAAGAATAATTAACTTCCGGTGCCATGCTTCACTTTGTCTGTTAAAACACTATTAAGTATTTCAAGATTTGCTTAATAAAATGTCCAAAGCATTCAAAGATTCTGCATACACAATCATTCTGTACCACTTATTACTATAAGGATACATTTCTATATTTTCTATCCTGCACTCGTGACTTACAATTGTCTTTGTTACCTTAGACGTTGACTACATAAACACCTCTATCTTATACATATTACATGAAGCATACTAGTCTTTGGAATTTTCCCAATGGAACAATTACTCGGAAGGCCCAATAAAGTGATGGTGCCCAAGTAAAATATACTCGAGCAGGGGCAAAGCGTATGAATTTGGGTGTTTAACTTCATATTAAGCTAGCTTTTTGTATAGGGTATAGCGGGAGAAATTAACAAACAATCGCTGCCATTCGAGTGATGGCATGATTAAATAAGTGTCCTAATATTTTAGATCAAGGGAGACGAATCCAAATAAATTTGCCTTGCTTTCTTTTTATTATCTGCAATCTTTTCGTTTACGAAAATATGCAGATATTGCAATCAACCGATAAAATTCAATTTGTTCCCCTGAATCGATTTACTTTATATTACAAACCATAACACACCCTTATTTATAGACATTGATATAAAATAGCTATCCAATATGGTGCATAGGATATTACGATAACGATTTGATAAATGGTATAGAAGATATTTAGTTTTTAAGACACCCACCCAAAAATCTTAATCATGCCATATTTCTTAGCCTTGCTGAAAACCACTGAGCGGAATCCCTGGCCCCTAATTGGCTCATTTAAAGGTGTGTCTCATTTATACTGCACACGTCATTGACGTCATCAATCAAGGCTCACTATATAAAAGCACTGTGACTCATAATCAATACTCGTCGTGTCTAGTACCTCACGTCGCGTTAAAGCCCATTATTGTAACTTTATGTTTTATTCACTATGGCATCTATATTGTGACTGAATTATTTTATAAAACTTTAACAAAATAGCTATGCATATTGACCTTCTTCTGGATAGATCATATCAAATATTGATCATTTAACGGGATCTTATTCCATAAGTTATCCCGAATTACTTATTAAAATTATGAAACATAATATTCAAATATAGGAAAGAAAAAGATTGCAGATAATTGTGCTATTGTAGGAGCACATCATTTATCTAGTTAAAAATTATAATCGATTTTGTTTTGTTGGAATTGTTAACACTTCAACTGTTTAATTTCGCTTTCATACTGTTTATGATTTTAGCGTTTGTCTTATGATTTACGCTTTTAATTTGTTTTCTTATTTCTAAGCTTAAAGCATCCTATAACCATGCGTTTTATCTATTTAAGGCATAATGATTATAATTGTATGTTGCCATGCTTCGCTATAAGCTGCCTTTTTTGTTTGAATAAATGAAACATTTCAATAATTTTAATATAATATCTATGCAAGACATATTGCAACGACATATTTCATGATTTAATTAAGATGCATGCTTTCATCCAAATAATGATGATTCGAGTTTTAATTTTCTTGTTTTTTGAGATTTAATTAAGTCTTTGTATAGAATTGTGTGCACCTTTTGTGAATAGAATATTTATCATATAATTGCTTGTGTAATGAAACCGTTGATTGTTGAATTACAAATCTTGTACATCTGGTAATTTCATTTCGTTTTTTGAAGCCTTCTTAAACATGTGTGGTAAGAGTCATCAGAACTAGACAAGGCAAACCCGAGAAGAAAAATGCATTTTGTCCATGTCTCAAATTCAAAACCAGCAAGACACGTTCTGAATTTCAAATACGAACTACATGTTACTGTTGTATATACAGTGGAACCTCGTTAAACCGAACACGGATAAACCGAATTATTGCTTAAACCGAACAACTATTGCTATCCAAGGCTCTATATTTTCTTTATAAATCTTATCGGATAAACCGAAAATCGGTTATACCGAACAGTTTGCACCGGTCCCGAGGTGTTCGGTTTAACGCGGTTTTACTATACTATTATAGGTGCATTCAGTTTTGGATGGGTTCTGGCTGTGACTTTTGCCACATGTGTTTGGTTGGCTTTGTTTTGTTGTTGCTAACCAAAGGGTCTGACGTTTTCCTCACTCATTGGTCATTAGAACATTCGAATAAATGTATTAACTATGACCCAAGAAAAATAGCCATGAACAGATTTACATTTTAATTTCCGCAATGGATTTACAATTCTTTATTTCGATGTTTTTGCCGAAAACAATGACAACGGAAATTTCAAATATGTCTTATTACTCTTATGCAAAATAGTTTGGAGCCATTCCAATGCAATTACAGAGCCATTCCAATACAATTACTGAGCAAATTTTCTCTGCTACACATGTCCCGTCCTAAGTGATGATGCGGACGTCTTTGACTGTTTCGGCACTTTAATCATCAGACAATAGTGAAAAAATAGTGAGTGAGAATGTCGGACCCCGCTAACCCCTTCGTTTCCATCGTGTTTTTGACTCTTTGTTCTCTCTCACAATCTCGTCACGCACAGGGACCTATGCGAGCCGTACACAAACCGTCTTCTTCCACGACCAAAAATAGTGCGCCACAAATTAAGAAAAGTAGTTCCCAGACAAATATTAATTCGCAAAAACCTCCTCCGTCCAAGAAACCCACAGCTGCAGAGAAGGCTCCCATTAAAAAGGTATGATAAGGGTCACGAGAAGAGAGGAAAAATACCATGTGTACATAGTTAAGTGTGTTAAGTCTGATGGAGAGTAAATAGGTTATAAAAAGTAGTACCAGTAATATTATTGAGTGTTATATATATATTTTTGTTTGAAGTTCTTAGAGTGTGTAGTATGTGTGCCAGATTTGTCTTTTTGTGGATTGAGTGCTGATATTGTGTTTGTGTTTTTAGAAATATAAATAAAAGAATCATATGTTATTAATAAAAGAAAAATCATGATAAGGTTCAATTTGGCGTTGCCGCATTTCCACTTAGGTCAATTTTATCTCTGGGAGAATTATATCCTGAATATTTATGTAAAATCTTATTCTTGCACTGTTTCAGGCTGCTGCTCCAAAACCAAAAGAGGCTCCAAAGAAAGAAGCTGCTCCAGCAAAGAAAGCACCGGTTCCCAAACCACCAAGAGCAAGCAAGGAACCAGCGAAGACCACAACAAAAGACAAAGAGAGCAAAAACAAAGACAATGAAAAGCAAGAAAAGAAGAAACCCGCTCCGATCAAGAAACCCAAAGCAGCAGGGGCCTCATCGAAAGAGGAGTCTGCAAAGGAGGTTAAAGAAAAATCCGAAGTGACTGCTCCTAAAGTCATGGTGTCAGAAGTACTGGAGAACTTATCACCTGACTTGAATGGAACAGAAAACGGAGAAATCTCAAATGACATTGATAATGCTATGGCGGTTTCAACGACTGAAACCAATGTATCCGCCGAAACACCCGCGGATAGACCGGTATCGCCTCAAATAACAGTCACAGATACTACAGATGAAACCAAGGAGGTGGCTGATGAGAATGGGTCTCATGGTGAAATGGGCGATAATAAAGAAATCGTGGGTGATAATAAAGAAAATATGGGTGATAATAAAGAAAATGTGGGTGAAAATGAAGTTGCGCCAACCGAGCCCACGGTATCAGAGGTCGCTGTACTCGAGGAACCCGACCTCGCGGCATCGAATTCTGCGTCAAACAGCGATGAAACAATGAAACAAGCGGATGAAATCAAAACCGAGGAGCTCACCACGGATGTGCCTCTGGCTGAAGAGGAAACGACATTGGGTTCGAAAACCATCGATTCCACGACGGAACCGTCGCCCATGTCGGAAGCGGTTGAAGCTACAGCGGATAGTCCTCAAGTGGAACAGCCTGTTGAGGAAAAAGCCGACACGATTCAGCCTCAAGCTTCAGAAGAATCGGGCGCCATGTTCGAAGACGTGTCTTCCGATACAGTGACTACAAGCACTGAAAAATCCGAAGACTCACTCGAAGTCGCATCAAAACAACCTAAAACCGAGGAAAAACCAGCAACCGCCACCCCTGCCAAACAGGCACCAGCCGTCGAAGCATTAAAAGAAAAGGGCACACCGAAGAAGGAGAAATCAAAATCGCGCCAAGGTACGCCCGCTAAAGAGGAGGGCGGCCAAAAGAGCGCCAAGCAACTCGAGGCCGAGGCTGCCAAGGCCAAGTTGGCCGAGAAACGACGAGAGGCAAGAGAGAAGGCGCAGCGGGAGGCTGAAGAGAAAGCGAGGCGCGAGGAGGAGGAACGGTGAGTAAGGGGTGGGAAAATGAGTGCGGGTGGGTAGGGTGTTGGTATAAAATTTGGATCGTTACATGGGGAATTACCAGTATATGGAATCGGGGATTATATGAAGAGCAGATGTTATTTGAAATAACAATGCCATTTAGTGTCGAATATATCAGTAATCACAAATTTCAGTTTGTTAAACATTTGAATAAGGACACTGAAGGGCCCAGTGACTTATTACCATAATATACGGAACGCTTAAATTATTAAAGGCAGGCGGTCGAGGCGCGCAAGGCGGAAGAGCATATTAGATCATTGCATTGGTTTCCATGACATATAAACAATAAAGATTAAAAAAAAATGATTATTATCGCCTTGTTCCCTACAGCCGTCTAGCCGAAGAGCGCCGTATCCGCGAAGAAGAGGAGCAGCGTCGCGCCGAAGAGGAAGACCTAAGGCAGGCGGCCGAGGCGCGCAAAGCCGAAGAGGAGCGACTGCAACGCGCCATTGAGGAGAATGAGAGACGGATTGCGGAGGAGGTGCAACGGAAAGAGGAGGAAAAGAAAGCGGTGGGTGGTTGAATATCGAATATGATTGAATACCTATTAGAATTTGATTTTTATTGAGTGAACGAATTGCCAAAGCGGCCAAAAGAAAGGAAAAAGAAAATAAAGCGGTGGTTTGTTCGGATTATTTGTGTGTGTTATTTCTGCTAGCTCTCGAGTAAACGTTAAATTTTGATTGTGTTTTTAATTCATTGGTAAGATTGTTTAACTCTTCTGTTATATAAAATGGATCAAAAAGATAGGGATGAGCAAATCTTTTACAATCTTGCCTAGTTTTTTGTGGGGCACTTTACAGAAAGAAAGGGAGCGGCAGTAGCGAGAGAAGCTTAAGCCATAGTAACTAAGCTAAATCAACATACATTCTAGGTCATTTTGGATATGTGCTTTTGCCATAACAATTTACATGTACCAAGTAATAATTAACCAATTACATTTCCAATTATAATAAACCAATTACATGTACCAAGTAATAATAAACCAATTTGCTTTTCCAGAAAGAGGAGGAGGAGCGCCAGCGGCAAGAGGAGTTGGCTCGTCGTGAACAGGAGGCTCAGGAGAAGGCCAAGAAGGAGGAAGAAGAACGACTCGCCAGGAAAAAGGTTTGTTATAAATTCCATATTCTGCATCATCAAGTCGTTTGTTTTTCTCTTAATTCGTTGTCTCAGCCAATAAAGAAATACTCGCTAAAAAACGTTATAAACAAAAGTGTATATAAAGTCTGGTAAAATGTCGGATTGTCATGAATATTAGTCATAGTATAGTCATACATGTAGATACAACACAACAGAATATATCACATCAACATGAATAATCACGTGACACTAAAATATAAATCAATTGGACACCATCGTCAACAACGTGCCTTGAGATTATGACCATAGAAGAGGAGTCGCACCTTTAAATGAATAACATATAACTTTTTACATTCCCTTACAGCGCTTGGAGATGATCATGAAGCGCACGCGCAATAAGAACGACGACGGTGGCGCCACCACCGCCTCCTCGACTAGTAGCAGCGCCAGTTGCTCGCCCACCAAGTCGCCTTTGAACGCCACGACGCCCGCGGACGAACAGGCGCCCAAGATACCCAGCGATACTGAACAGGTAAGTGTGGCTATTGTAGTGGAATATGGTGGAACCAAGTTTTGTGATGCGTGAAATCGATTTGAGTTTGTCAATGTGAATGTATACATACATGTACTTGATACCAACAATTGGAAAAAAAAGTTAGGTTGACTATGCTTTTCTTGAATATTGAAATCTACCGTACAATTACATTAATCAAATACTATATGTGGTATTCATTTTGTAATGAGTTTCTTGGTTTATCAATTTATAGAGAAGCGGCACCAGTTCCCCCGCCGATGAACGCTCTCCCAGCCCCGAAAAACCGCCACAACAACCAGAAACCACCACCAATGCCCCCGCTGCATCAGCCCCAGTAGCCCCAACTCCAGCCTTGGACAGCCCCGCGCCCGCTTCGGTCACGAACCTCGTCGCCGAAGAGACAACCGAGCGCAAATTTAAATCGCCCATCCTGCAACAGATGCTCGGCAAGAAAGGTCGCTTAAAACTCGGCTCATCGGATAATCTCGCCAAAGAAGCCGCCGCTGGTTCGTCGTCAAGCGCGGAGCAATCGCTAAAAAATAGTCCCGACGAGCAGCCGAAGGCGTCGTTCGCCGATCGGCTCGACTCGGCTCAAGCCGAAAGCGAGGCGAGTTCGTACGATACGGCCGCTGTAGAACGCGTTACACAGCAACCGGAAAACAACACGGTCGCATTGACGACGCAAGCGCTGGCTACGGAGAATCTCGCGGCGCAACCGGGAGATGTCGCTTCGGAGCAGGAAGTGAGCGAAATTGCGGAGAGTTTGTCGGAGCAAGCACCTGTTGTAGATGAAAGTAGTGCGAAAAACAATGAGGAAGTATTAGTGCCAGAGGTTACGCAAAGTAATGAGAGTGGTGTTGCCGCCGAAACGGTGTCACCGGAACAAATAGTGCTACAACACAATGATTCAGTTAGTAATGAATTAGTAGAGGACTCCTCATCAAAAGACAACAACGTTCTTCTGCAAGACTTTAGTAGTGATCTGGCTTCACAAATCGTGCGTGATACAACCACCCAAGAAGAACAACAAACACCTCGTGATAATACTAATAATGCTGCGCATGCGCAAGACAATGCTTTTGAATCAAATAACGGGAGTAGCCCTGCATCTGCGGATTTGCTCGGTTTGGACGATGGTATAGTGCCACCGAATAATGATCAAAGCATCGCTGCCTCGGGGGCCGCCTCGTTAGGTCAAGGCGATGCGAATTTATTGGATTTGGAGTTGTCAGCGCCCGTTGGTGTATCGAACGGTGTTACGAACGGCGGAAGTCCCCAGCAACCAGGAAGTCCGAAAGCCATGGATATTGGCAGTGATGGCGAGATGACGGCCGAAAATGGACACCAGAGGTTAGCCTTAATGATATTTATCATATACCGGGTATATTACGCGCTGTCGTTAGAGGGCCTAAATTGCTGTATTTCCTTTTATGGTTCGTTTATGGTATTTTAACGGCAGGGGCTGATACAGGATATAGCGAACTCACCATTTTAAAAAAATAATAATAAGTGTTAAATAAACGTTGTTCATTCATCCACAACTTACTAGTACAAAAAAAAATATTGATATTTTCATGTGAAAGTATACAGGTATGATTCGTGCGCTATACAAGTAACGTTAATGATTAGACAAGCTAAATAATGATTAAAAATTATTGCGCAAGCCAAGTACAAAATTTCTTCTTCTCGTATGTTTTCTACAGTCCAGAAAAGGAAGACGCACCCTTCGCCGTCGATCTCCTAGACAACTCACCCGTCAAGATGGAGAAACTCGCCCAAATCCATTCGAATGACGTCATCAATTCGAACGTCGCATCAGAAAACGGAGGCGCGGGTGAAGGTCAGACGTCGCCCCTGGTGACGTTGCATGATAATGATGCATTGATGTTGCAGCGAGGCCAGTCCACAGAGAATGGAGGTGGGTTATTTTCTTTAAACTGGGTATATTAAACAGGCATTTCTAATTTGGTGCTTTTCTAACTAATGAAACTCTTTTTTGGACTGTTTCGGATTGTTGAGGTTTTTGTTTTGTTCTTCTAGGGTTAACATTTTTGTTGCGATACCAATTTTCGTCTTCTAAAATGAAACATGTGCATTGTCTCTATTCCGGTTTTAAAAAAAAAAAGTTTTTTTTTTGTGTAAGTAAATTGAAATTGATTTACTAACTGCTAAACTGAAGGCGATATTAGATATACACTAACATTAGTTACGATTTCTTTAACTAACACAAGAAATAACTTTACATGATTGTTCTGTGAATTTAATACTTTAACAATACCTCTCTCAGAGTAAAGTAAGACATTTTATCATTCCTTTTTCTTGAATGACATAAGTTATGTTTCATGCAAACAAAACCCTTTCTCCTACCGAAAATAGCTCTACCCTGTTTATATAAAAATAGATTACTTTGTTAAACCAAACAAAATACAGCTGAAATGCATTAAGATGATTGACTTGGTTCTCTTTGCTTTTCTCTTCTCCTTTTATCGCATTCGCATTTGCTTTTCATCCGACGGCGGCGACATTTGGGCATTCTATGAATTCTATGATTATCGGGTATATATAGACAAAGGTCATCCCCATTCGACTCAGTGTCCTACTGATGTAATTGCTACTGCAGCCTACACTTCTCAGACTGATTACCGCCAACCCGAAGAAACTTTGGCCCAGATAGATCATATTGATAGTGAAAAGGTTGCAAAAGACAATGCGGAGAAGGTTACGATTAAAGGGTTAGATGTGGACCAGCTTCAGTCAAAGTTGAATGAATTGGATGATGAGGGAGAAGCTTCAAGGCTAAAATCGGATCATGCACTTATGCAGTCGGAAAATATTGAAACAGAGTCTGGCAAAAACAATGACTTAGAGTCTCGTGAAAACAAAGAGACAGAGTTTGATTCCGCTCCTCTGCATCGAAATGAAGATAATGAATTTCAGGAGAACGAACGACTTACAGATGATCAAATAGGCAAAGATCAAACCGATTCAGTTCCAATTGACGACAAAGATCAAACGGTTGAGTCGGATTTTGTACAACAGTTCACTACGGATGAGTCCGACAGTGACAATGAAGAGCCTGTCGTACTTTTCGAACGGGATGATGATAAAACGGAAGTAACTGGACCATGGGACAATGTGACAGAAAACGGCGGGATTGATAATATGGCTTATGCTGCAGAGCATGATGGTATCTCTGATGTGAAGTCTCCATATAATGAGGATGAGCAGGCATCTGTTCCCGATGCTGATATCGGTTCACTTCCAAAGCAACCAGCAGGCGGTGATTCTGGTGACGATTTACTGCCTCCCTGTGAGACAGAAGTGCCGGGCGGTAATGATGAATTTCGGCTTAACAATCAATTACCCCAATCTGATGGAAGCGAAGAAAACAAAGTAGAAGAGAGGGGCATATGTGACCCAAAAGAACAAGAAGCTGGCTTATCAGATAAAGATCTCATTGAAAATAGTGGCGAGTCAGATCATAGCGATGAGGAGACCGGAAGTGTTTTAGACCAACAAGTTACGAAAGGCTTCTCAGAAGAAGATGACGCTGATGATGATGATGTTGCAGTTGAAGGATCCGGGTGGAAAAGCAGAGACGCCGATCTATTGATTGATAATCAAGACGTTAGTAGTGTTATAGAGCATAATAAAGAGGCTGTTGAACTTCCATTGGGCGTGATACGCGATGATGCCGATTCAGTACATGGTGATCATGAAACTAGCAGTGTATTTGAGGCTGAACTCACTTTGAGCGGCGAAGCAGCTACTGCCGAGCAGAACAAAGCTAAGGAAGAAGGAGAGACTAAATCAGAACGTGGTGAGGAAAAGCCAGATGCCCAGATAGAAACATGCGAGACCGATAATAACCAACAAGAAACTGTTTTCATTGGATCGCCAAAAGAGAGCGAAGTATTGCGTGAGCATATAGTCATTGACAGGGAAGCGGAGGAGGTGGATGGAGATGAAAGCAGTGTGCCAGAAAACGGAGGAATCCAGCGGGTTCTGGATGATTCTATCGACGACGAGCTATCTGACACTGAAAGCCAACATATAACATGTCCTACTAAACAAATAACGAGCGAAACCATAAAAGATACGGAACAAACCGAGACACTTGAAAGGGTGGGAATCGACGATAATACTGGGATGGAAGCAGCTTCTAATTATGATGAGGTATTACAAGAAGATGATAATTATGCATTGAAAGATGAACCACCGAAACGCATTGAATTAGAGCAGCACGACTTCCAGCCGGACGCGCATGAAATGCTCGAGTCCTCATCCGCATTCAGAACAGTCATGGAGGTGGATGCCTCTGCATTTAAAAAGAACGAAGATGAAGCTGAGCATATTGAGGGTGAAGAAGTCATTGAGGCTGAAGCCAAAGGGACAACGCCATATAAAATAGAAATAGATGATGTGTCACTTGGTGATGGTGATGATTCCAGTGATAAAGAAAACGAGGATGAAGATGGTGTTCACCTGGAGGCAAGGAATGATGATAATAAAGAAAACGATGAACATGGGTCATATGAATATGATATTGACCCATTGGAAGCAGCACGGAATGAGGATGGTGAAGAAAACACAGGAAATGATCTGGTTTGCGACGACGACAAAATCGATCAAAATATCGACGAAGATAACGGACGAGAAAGCCGAGAAAATTATACAGAACAGGCTATCGACGAAAACGATCATATAGAAGTCCAATCCGAAGATCGTGTCTCCCCAAATCAACACCAGCCCACCGTCAATGCGGATAATTTAAGCGACGAGGAGGAAGAGGATATCAGAAGCAAGTTATTCCGACCACCTCCCGCCCATGACAGTAGCTCGGACAGTGAGGACTCAGAGGGCCATTATCGCCCACACGTGGAAGAGAACATTGACCAAAACCAAGATGTAGACGAGGTCTCAAGGCCAATAAAACATCACCATTCGAGACAGGATTCATTAGAAGAACCTGATATCAGTGGTATCCGGGTACTGCGCCGCAATGTCACGAGTCCGCAGTTTGATTTACCTGCGACTGAATTATATGCGGAAACGCGGCAAAGTTCGGAACGCAGCAGAGACCGAAGTGATATGAATGCAGCTCATGAACAGACGATGGTTACGCCTCCCAATAGCCAGGCCGAGTCACTAG
Organism: Hydroides elegans; assembly: GCA_001703475.1. Classification (NCBI taxonomy): domain Eukaryota; kingdom Metazoa; phylum Annelida; class Polychaeta; order Sabellida; family Serpulidae; genus Hydroides; species Hydroides elegans. The sequence goes on along the minus strand of LQRL01010176.1, from coordinate 4,814 downwards.
AGGCACATGGTAGTGACCAAACGGTAGCTCATGTGGAAGAAGAAGAAGACAATGACGATGTAAAGCAATCCTCGGTGGTCAGTGATGATGATGCGTCTGAACGCAGCATTGATCGAGCTGGTCTTGATGATGTAGTGAATGAAGAACCAGAAGTACAATTTGACGAAGAAAATATATCCTTAGCCGCCGATAATGCTATAGATTTCGACCTCTATCAACACACTAGTACAGATCAAGCTGGTCTTGTTGGTATAATCAATGACGATTTAGAAGGGAATCATGGAGCATCCAACTTAACGGAATTCATTGAAACGCCGTCACAATATGATGATCACAAACAAACTGTAAATATCGAAGATGTCGACATTGCTCTAGCCAATGATGGTCGCAAGATGAGTGGTGATAATGATAATGATGACCCTTGTTATGAGGACAGTGACACAGGAGAAGTACAAGGAGATATGTGTATGTCACAAGCTGTAGGGGAGACGCTCCTCCCCGATGACGATATACAAGATGTAACTATGGCAGCAGCAGCAGGAAATGACGAAATAAGGGAGGAGGTCTCATCATTTGACGCCGCCAATAAAGAGGAGTCAACTCCTCCTATATCATCACCGCTTGGTCATACACTCATTGACACTGCTGGTATGGAGACGAAAGACGAAAATGATTATCGAGGTGACGAAAATGATTATCAAGGTGATGAAAATGATTATCGAGGTGACGAAAATGATTATCAAGGTGACGAAAATTATGATCAAGGCAGTGTCAAATACAACACAAACGGCGGTGGCGATGACGATGAATTGGGAGCGCACGATAAAGCTTATGATTCAGAAGATGGCATCGAAAATGGAAAGGACAAGGCTTGTGATGAAGCAGATGGGCAATTCCCTTACAATCGAGACATTGGTAAAGTCATTGAACATGAGGAACATCCCTCTGACCATGAGGAATATCCTGATAATGTAAAACATCCCTCTGACATTAAGGAACATCCATCGGTCAAAGAAGAACATTCCTCTGACAACGATAAAATGGCAGATGACGAACAAGTTGAACATGTGAGCCGTCCGTGTAGCGATGAGGAGGATATTGAGGCGCAGGAGAAGAAGGATGAAGAAAAAGACGAAAATGATGTAGATAATGGAGAAATAAATGATGAGGAGTTTAAGGAAGAGGAGACAGAAACAGAATATGAAGAGAAGGAAAAGGAGGGGGAGCAGGAGAAGAGTGAAGAGGAAGAACAGGAAAAGGAAGGGGAGGAAGAGAAACCAGAGGTGATGGCCCTTGTTGATGCTGAATCAGCACAATTATCGGAATTGATGATGGCTAAACCGGATATGCTAGAAGGAGAACAAGATACTGATGCTACAGAAGTCCACGTTGACAAAGAAAACAACCTTAAGGAGACAGACGCATGCGATTCGCAGGGTATCAACTCTGTGGCGGGAATAATCATTGATAACGTGCTGACCACTGTTAAACAGACATACGGACACCAGATGGAATTACATGATCAGGAATCGACTGACGATGAACAAGAACAAGATGATTTAGCCACTCAACCTCATACCGATGCTGCTATCTTTATTAAGTCTACCACTACCAGCACAAATGACGATGATGTTATCAGTGACATTCAACAACAACCAGATGAACAACAACCTAGCCCAATACATGTACAACCTACCACAAACGAGGGTTCCAACGATACGGAACTGGCAACAGCTACGGGAGAAGATTCTAATCTTACCGCCACTATCTGCGATCTAGACAACATGCCAGCACCTGCTCTTTCCAATGACGACATAGATAGCGAATACACTGGAACAGATCGACTATCCCCATATCCGATACACTTAGACCACGACCGCTTTTCAGGCGCTGCAAGTTCGAGTCCTGAACCCCTTCCGCCACTAAGAGCAATGCTGCCAAACTTTCAGCACATACCAAGAAATGGGCACAATCAGTTCCTTTCGGCGATGGGCGATAGTATGCTGGTGCAAACGAGTGGTGAGTCGGATTTGGAAGCGGATCATTCGCAAGCGGAGGCAGCGAATTATTCGCAAGCGTCAGCTAATGATTCGCTCGTGGCAGCGAATGACTCGCAGCAGCAGCGAAATCGTTATCCGAGTCATCATACAACGGGCGGCGAGACGGATGAATACCCGGAAACGGCGTCGAGCGATTATGATAGCGATTATGCCGATAAGCTATTCAGTGCGGCCAGCAATGGTTCTAATAATCATCAAGGGGGAGCGGGCGGTGCTACGAAGAAAGTGCACAAGAAACGTGGCTTTATCGCGTCGATCCGCCACGCTGTATTGGGTGAAAGCACTGATTCGGAGCTACCTCCAGAATCATCAACGCAAAAACAATCGCCTCCAGAACGAAGAACTAGACGTACTGAACGGCAAGAGAAGCACGAAGATTTGAGTGATTTAGATATAGGAGAAATAGACATGGCTGATGGAAACGAACTGGCGAGAACAAATGAATATATGCGGCGTTCACGGAGCGTGAGTGTCTCGAGTGAGGAGTACAGCAATGGAGAGCAGCTACCCGAGTACAATGAGCCAACGCTATCCGATGATAATGATAACAATGGGCGAGATCAGTACGATCGCATGGTGGATAAGGCTTCACACTTGGTGTCCTCGTCTAATGAAGATATTGGCGTCAAGTACTCGGAAGATCACGGAGCTATAGAAGCACTGCAGATTGAAGCACAAGCTTCTCCTCGCATGGGTGAACAGTCAAATCGTGAAGAGGGGAACGATGACATGGAAGTTGGTGCTTGCGCCGCAACCGCGATGGACGAAGAACGACTGTCCTTTGGTGATGATGAAGAATCTGATAACGATGATGCCGATGATATTGAGCCACGTGGTGTTTATCAAGGTCATGACCTTGACGACCCAAGGTCAACATCCACTGTTGTCACTGGGTATGATGCAAGTCCAATGAGTGCTGCGGCCAAAGATGTTGTCGATATGAAGAAGGGTTTATACGAGGGAGAAGATAGATGTGATATATTGAACCGTAGTTTCAGCAATCCTGCCAGCGAAAGTGATAACAATTCAAATATCGTCGTTGCAGATAGTGATTTATCACTGAGCAACCAGTCCACTACTTTGTCTTCGAATTATCCGCCTCTAATGACGCGAATTTCAACCCGTTGCTCGATGATACGAATGGGAGACAGGGTCGAATCGGAGGAGCGAGATTCTCGTCGCAACAACGGGATTCAACCACGTGTTCAGAAGCGTCGTTAAGCAATAGTCATATCGGTGAAAGTAGTCCGGAAGTAGTCAGAACGGCGGTGGTAGACAAAAAAGTAGTTCTCAGCAGCGCGGAGGAAGATAGTGACGGTAATCAGTCTGAGGATGTTGGTGATGAGGCTAGCGCGGTAGAATTTCATACGGTGGTTAGGCGCAAGGGGGAGGACTATTTCGTTTCGGAACAGGCCGAATTGTGACGCGGCTGAATGGACAAAAGAATAGTCCCTTTTACAAGTTTGCATTCCTGGCGGAGAGCTGTGAGTTTCTTGTGTGTATGTGTTTTACGCGTGTGTGTGATTTTTTTATCCCCCTGCTCACCCATGTGCCGTATATGCGTTGTGGCAGTCGACACATAGAAACCGGCAATTTGTTAATCAAAGAAAACTTAACTTTGCATTTAAACAATATTGAAACACATTTTCTCCGAGCTAATATCTCAAAATAGCATTGATATTTTTCTTGATTGGTCACTAAGGCTCTTGCTTCCGACAAAAAAACTTAAC
>LQRL01010144.1:12895-24660 GCA_001703475.1 Hydroides elegans | reverse complement strand
GACGGTCTGCGGTTGAAGGGAATGGCACTTATATAATAATATATAATAATATATAATAATCAAAATATTATAATTAATGCTTGAATTTATTTGGACCCCTCATCGATAAAAACCAATCGATTAAAAAAATCTGAGGGCAAGTAGAATTCTAAAATAAACTGTCTGATCGTAAACGAAGAAGATCTATGGTGCAGTAAAAACCTACACTTATCAAAATGCTAGCTCGTTAAATTAAAACATACATGTAGTTTAGCATTCATAAAATGCATGCATACATATTTTACATGAACATACATGCGTATATAAAAATATACAGTTGTACATAGACATCAATATAGTACAAATATGTGTATATTGAACAAATGCAATGAAGATATACAGCAAACACGATGATGTTAGAAAACACGGCATTTTTCTGAAAATTAAAAAGTGGTAAAGAGTAACACTGAAATAGTTTTAATGGTAGTCCAGAAAGAAAAACAGAAACGTGCATTACACTTAAACATGTATCGATATGCACAGTTTTGTACAAGTAAATGTATAAGGGGCTGGCCACACTGGAAGCTTTTATTTCGTAAAAAACTCTGTCTTACAATATATTTTCCTATGGGAAATCTAAAAGGCGACTTGCTTATAAAACAGCAATGAGCGAATAGGTAGCCTTTTTAAGTCTTCCATAAGGAATACATAAGAAGATAGGCTGTTAGGAAAAACAATAAAAACTTCCAATGTTGCCAGGCCCCTTATCTTTTGAATGGTATGTCGTGTTTCACTTCTACACCTACTGACATATTCCCTCACTCAATCAATCTCCATCTAATCAAATATTCACTCATTCACACGTTCTTTAAACAAACTCATTCCCTCACTCACTCACTCACTCACTCACTCACTCACTAGATAATTGGGTTTAATTGGAGCATAGATATAGAAGTGCAATTTCATGTCAAAATATTTGAAATATTTATTTCATTTAAAGTTTAGCGAGAAAGAGACTTAGATAAACATTAAAACAGTAACAGAATAGGATGTCCAAATAAGATAAATGATGAATGTTAACATTGAGAAATATAAAACCATAGAATTGAAATTTGTATTTGATTTCGCTTTTAAGTCAAGTTTTTCGTTACTTTTTATTGTTATTGTTTCAATCAAAATATGCAGGTTCTGACGTTCGCGTACGTTGATAGTTATTTGCCCACGGTTGAAAAACAAAAAAAGGACGAATCATTGAAAAAGGCACAGCAACATAAAAAGGGAGGCATTAGGAAAGGCAAAAAGTGAAGAGTTAAAAAAACAAAAATTAAAGGGGAGAGTGTGGTGGTTTGACCTCGGGTCGCATGTCGGCATCACGTGTTGCTTCGCGGGTCACGGGTTGTGACCTTAACATGATCACGTGACCAAATAATTTGTCGGGTTTCTCTTTGAAGTGCTCCTCCATAGCTTTCTGTATGAAAAATATGGTATCCACATACATTAAAATCACAAACACAAATAACCACAACGCCGAATATAGCAGGATTTTATCACAAAGAAGTTTTCTACACCGTGAAGTTCGAAACACACCTTTATTTTCTGTCACCTAATACAACTTTAAAATGATAAAAATTCTAAAGGATGAAAAATTATGTGTTTGTTATCGATAACATGTGGATTACATATGGGAATGCCTCAATGCTCTTTTTTCATCGTTTAGGTATATTCTCTTTCTGATAAGCTAGCTTTGTTGACTGAATTTTAATTACCTCTAAACCTCTAAAATATCTAAACCTTAAAGAATTCGCAATGTTTTATCTAAACTATCATATGCATGTACGTGATTCACTATAACACCTATTCATATATTTCATTCATTTATATTTCTATATTTCTTTGGCTTTACCTTAACCATTTTGAAGAACGTAGCTCTATCGGCATCATCGACAAGTCGGTCGTAGAACACACGATACACTTCGTGAACCCAAAGACGCGTTAGCTTCTGGGCACCTTCCTGGCCCTCGGGGCATTTCTCTCCTTTTAGCAGCAGAATACCCTATAACAGAAAGATTGCATTTGGAAATGTTTTAAAAAAGTATAAGTGTGGGATGGCGAGATTAGTGTGTCATCTTAACAGAGGGACAAATGCAGAGCGATTGAGAGAGTGAGAGGGGTTCAGTATCTTGGCCACTTCCTGACCCTCGGGGCATTATATCCTTTCAGCAAAAAATACACTATAAGATAAATATTATAACTGTTAATTATAAATGTAAAGAAAAATGTGGTGGTAGAGTAGTATTTTCCTCGCAGACAAATAAAGCACTGTTAAGGAAATATGAGCTATGTATGCCTCAGACATTTATGATTTTGATGGATTACCAAGATTAAAACACCATTTATTCCATTGTCAAGTGCATATTATTTATAAACATATGATTGATCAAACCCAAACCTTGATATCTATTGCACATATACATTTGCTTTTTGTAGGCTTTGTGAGTTTAATCAACCTCACACCACACCGATCAAAGAGCAGCAAAAACAAGATATCTGTCATAAAGTGAGTAAAAAAGGAGGGCAAAGGGACTATCCAAACGACGGATGGACAATCCTTATCCTCGTCAAAGGGTGATGGATAAATGCAGCTAATATTCCTTGAAATAGTTAATGTGTATATGTTCATGAGAGTTTGAAATTTTGCAAAGTATTGTTCATTTTTTTATGAATAAAGTATTAACAATAATTTCAAAACGTGTCATTATCACATTTTTCATAACAAATATACAAAAAAGGATAAAAATTGCTTCCATAGCTAATAAATATGCATAAAACATTGTTAACATGCAACTAGATATTGACACATAAAAATGAATAAATGAATGCAATCCGTATCAGCGCACAAAAACAAGAATTATGAGTTATTTCCTTATACAACAAAATATCAATATTTTATAACCATGTTTATTTTGGCAATAGCAGGCATTTGTACAAATAATGCCTAGTTACTAAGTGCTAACATCCATATAATATGCAATTTTTTTCACACCGAATTACATTGTCAAAGGATTATTATTAGTAAGTGTAATGTTCAATGAGTTTAATGGAAAAGTAAAGTAGTTTGTCAGTGACGGGAATAATATCATACATGTATTCAAGTAAGTAAAAATATTTGTTATGTGTCAATTGCTAATAGCAATATTGTTTTTTTTTTTCAATACCATGTTCTTTTTTGACACAACATTGCATTGTCAAAGTAAATAAATTTTATATAAAAGTGAGATATGTTTAATTGCTAAAAAATGGACATGATTATTCCAAAATTGTTTATCAAATATGAAATTTGTCTTTGTTGTTGTTGTTTTGCAATTTTTAATATTTGATTTTAATCTGGAAAACTACAAATGTCATAACAGATATGGTGATGATTATGGGCGCTTGGCTTCATTATGATATATATGTAGAGTAACGTCACATGCATATGGTCGGAGATAATATTGAAAAGCATAGAAATTGAACAAAATACAGTATCAATTGGCCTGGTTATTGCTATTTGCCGAAAGTCTATTATATTATTGTATTTCTTAATATTATCTACGTACAAATTTTAGGTAACCAAGGTTGGACTAATTGATCCGTCGTGTGAGGTCAAGTATGAATAACAATATTTATTCATTGAAAAAAGTAGTTATATACCCATGTATTCTGAGCCTTTTTTGTCATTCATCTTGCAGGTTCTCACCATATAAAATACATACATAAAAATGAATGGATGGAGCCAAAATGCCCATTCTATTCAGGTACATTAGATTGAATGAATATTGCTTTAATTTCTAGAAAAGAATGCATAGATTATAATGACATTTAAATCTATTTGCAGTCAAATGAAAAAAGTTCGAATTTACAACAAATTGTATTTATTGATTAAAAATGGAAATGCCGTCGTTGCTGTTTATACCAAACTAGTTTTGTTTATTTCAGAATAACATAAACTACATCACTAATTACAACACCTACAATACCCTCAATCACAATTATCCAATACAAGTATGTAAACATTTGAGTTAAATTTTATAACCAGTTTCCAAAATAAATAAAACAAAAACATAAAATTAATAATAAAAAGGCTTGAATAAGTTTAAATGTAAAAAAATAAAATGTATTTTATAGGGAGCATCCTCATATGCTTTTTTTTCTCGAAAATCATTATGTTATGTTGAACAAAACTATCAAGATAGTCTATTATTTCATCCAAGCAAATGTATGCATTTATGCATTGTGTACGCACGGCCAATTATTTCAGTTTCATTCCAATGTTTTCATTTAAGTGGTCATGCAGTTATTATTGATCCATCATATGAGTGAGTTAACATATATTTACAAATATTTTACATTGAAGCACAATCTGGCGCCGTATCAACCACCGCTACCAATGGCGCTTGGATATGGCGATAGGTTTGGAGAACCACGCTACCAATTCGAACCACCTCCGAGATATTATCCCCGCTACGAACCCTACTACGAACCTACCTATTACCGTAGGCCTAGGTGGTCGTCAAATTCCTACAGACGACCCTACTACGACATACCAGACAAATATTTATATTTTTGATAAATCACAGTCGAATTACTGACCACAAAGTGTATTGAACATGGACATTAGAATGAACAAAATTAGATTTTACAATGAAGCCGATGAAAATATCGATAATTCTTTGAGATTCGATTGATATATTATAAAATATGTTTTGTGCTTGCTGATTGATAAGTTTAGAGCCAAAAATACTGCTCTTGATAGCACCCAAAACCGGAAAATTCCTGTGTAATGTTAAGACAGGACTAAAAAATTCTTCTGTGGTATGATTGTTATTCGGCTTTTATATTTTGAACGGGTGTATGCAATAGATTTTTAAAAGAAAAGGTTGTTGACACTGTAAACTAGAACTTTAAGAGTTTACATAGAAATTTAAATTCGTATTATGCTTCTAATGTACTCATGCATTTCACTTAAGATTGAGAATAAATGAAACATTTGGAACATTTTAATTACAATTTTATATATTTTCTACGATTGCAGCATTACAATTCATCAAACCAAAACATTATAAATTACATGTGTTTATAAATTAATTCTATTTAGCAATGTGCTTAGAACATATATATAGCATATCGTAAATTCAGGGTTGATACTTAAATTGAAATTCTGTGGGATCACTCACTCGATATAATTCCAGAAAAAAAAAGAATGAACAATGCATAGCAACCAATATGACACTTACCAATCATCAATGTGTGGTTATATGAGTATATGTGGCACGGAAATGAAATCACAACTCATGCTTAATATCAGAAGATTATGACGTTATATTATACCCAAAATGTTAATGGTGAATATTTAAGTATTTGAATTATACCTTATTCGAAAACACCTCAGGCCGAAACAGAAAGCGCGAAAAGGGGAAATGCCCATCTTCAACCCATTTATTTTTTTACAAAACAAGTTCGTTTAGATGAGTTCCTTACACGAGATTTTGAACACGACCGATAACTGCGATGACGGACGGACATCATTCCTAAATATCAACTTTCATCTATTCAACAACTAGTTTTGAAATGTTTTTTTTTTCTCAAACCGGAACCTACTCGGATATCGGAGGAACAACTCTTAACCATTTGACCCGTAAGAAGGGGAAATTGCGAATATATGTCAAACATGAGAATTACCTTTATTTATTAGGCCTAAAATAATCGAACTTGAGTACAAGAAGCATTATTTTCTAAGAATAGCAACGAAACTGACGGACATTCACATTGGTTTACGCTGAAAATTGTGGCAGGAAATATTGAAAAAAAAAATGTGATCCAAATTGCCACTTTGAAAGAATCGATATGTTTGCACTAGTTTTTCGTAAACAATGTGACACAAGATCGATGCGGTAGGTTTACTTAGCAGTAAAAATCGTTATACCATTCATGTTATATTAACTATGAAATGGTGCTGATTCGCACATTTAGAAATATTTATGAATAGATCAAGAGCCATTTTATTTGGCATGGAAAAGCCATTGCATCGGATTGGTGTATATAATACTATTATCCATATAATAGGTATTGCATCATAGCTGGTTATAGAAAAAAAATTATGATGGAAATAACCTTTTGCTCAGAAAAACAAATGTGAAAAGTATATAAGTTGCAACTGTTTGAAGGGTGTGATTCGATCGAAAGGTATAAGGTTATATTTTTCTTATCAAAGTATAAGATATAAAATTAGTAAACTACGCATTGTAGTTACATAGGTTTGCAATCATAAGACAAAAGTCTATTTTTATTTTGCATTTGGTAACACATGTTGGATTTCAAAATTTTGCACATTTCTGCAGTATAAAAGATTACGCTTTTTTATCAATTTATTATCCAGAGTATGTGCATAAAAACATGATAATATTTTTTTTGCTGTTTGATATGGTTATTTTCATTCAGTCTCTGCAATCAAAAATAAGTGCGATTTCTTTTTTATACAAACATGTGGCAAAAATCGATAAAAAGAGAGGCATAATTTTCGTCTAAAATGGTTGAAAAGGTACTTCTTATCTTACAGGGCCTAATTGAATCAAAGCAATTATTCAAAATGTATGGATGGACACAAAATGCAAATACCATTCAGGTATGTAAAATATTCTCATCATATTTTATTAATTTATTTATTCCTATTTTTAGTACTTTGAGCAAAATTAATTTTTGGATGTTTTATTTAACTTCAATTCAGTTTTGAAATGCTATTTTGTTTGAAAGCATGATTCAATTCAATTTCAAGTAAGGGTAATAAATACCAACGCAATAATTCAAATTCTGGCCCGGACAGCATTGTTCGAACGAAAATGGAATAAAGATGCATTTTATCTCATCATTTTGTGAAATTTATCCGCGAAAATGCATTGTTGTTTTAACAATTTTCTATTTTCAATCTGACCTAACATAAGGGGCGATGACTTATCTAAATCTTATCATATAAGATAATACATAAGTTATAGTTAAACTGCTCAAGTGTATAATACAGAGCTATATATATATTTCTAAGATCAAGAATAATGCGATGAATTTAGATACCTTTTGATCACAGTTTTAGATCACATGAACCTTCAGTTATATGGCTGGTAACTTATCTTATAAATAAATAAAAATAAATCAAAGCCCATGTGCATTTTTGGCCATATTGGGACCATAGTAACTAAGATTATTTCAGAAACGAGATAGATTCGTATGATTTTTTTCATGTTTTGAACCCGTATTTTATATATATGAATGGGATATAAAAAAGCCTACCAAGCTTATTTTCGTATATATTATTCATATTAATTCCACCTTTCGTATACAGACAATTCACCGTGATGGGCGAGTGCGTCCTTGACCAACTGTGTATTTGAATCGATCAAAATAAAGCAGCTTGAAGCCCTAAAATGACTACGAAATTCTGTAATAGGGTCCTGTTTTGTAAAATGCTTGATATCATTCATTTTATTTCTTATTTACTATATTAGACAGACAAGGTGTTTTAAAGAACACTAAGGAAATTGATAAAAATGTTCTATATACTTGTTTCTTGTCATATTTGCATATATCGCCTAAGAATCCCATAAAATTCAGTACATATTTTTAATTGACAATAGATATGTAAAAGCATTTAGTTGAAAATATTAAATACTTGTGTTTACTCCGTAAACGTATAAATATATGAATAGATATACGGTACTTTGTAATGTTTTTAATTTTAAGCCGCTTGATGTTTAACTTTCGTTGAAGCGTTTTTATCATACAAGATGCACAAGGCCCGTAATGCGTTATATGTTGTTTTATTTTCAGAATCACGTTAGCTTTAAAAATTGCTTCAACAAAGACTTGACCCTCAACTACAACACAGCAAAAAACGTAGGACATTAACACACTCTCTCTGTGTTGATTATTTACAAAATAAACTTGATATATGCCTGCTAGGCATGTTATGCTCAATACTCATTATAAAGTGCTGGCACAAAAGAAGGTACCCAGCCTCATCACATTAAGCACGGCAGTTTAAATCGCCCTTTTTGGTACATTTTAGTTTTGTTTGCTCAACCCCCTCTTTCTCGAGTTTATGCAGATAGGGATTAGGATCATAGTCCGCATCATCTTAAATGACGGATTTGGAAATCTTAAACATGGGGTTAAATGGCAAAATGCAGTTTTTAAAATTGAATTTTAAGTGATGTTCCCACGATAGGATTTTTGAAAATACGAGATCAAATAAATCTTCATCTTATTTTGTTTCTAATGATACCGAGTTTACTGGTAGGTCAAATCGTTTTCATAAGGAAAAATCTACCTAAACTTCCATATAATAATTTGATATTTTACATTGATCTAGTGGCAAAATTCAAATTTTCTATTTGTATTTTAGGCATTCTTCCCACGATAGAATCATATTTTTGATAATATCACATAAAATTTGATAATGTTATGTTTACAACAGTAACAAGATTATTGGTAGGTCAAACCATTTTGTTAACGAAACAGCCCCCTAAACATTTATACATTTATTAATATTTTACATAGAGTTGAATAGAAAAATGCTATTTTTATAACGTTTTAAAGTTATGTTCCCAAGATAGGATTTTTTCAAAATTATATCAAATTAAACTTCATCTTATTATTGTTGATATGGCACCAAGTTTACTGGTAGGTCAAAACGTTTTGTTAATAAAAACAAAACATAAAGCTTTGATATATTTGTGGATATTGAACTTTGGGTTGAATGGCAAATACTATATTTTTCTATGGTACATGAAGCAATGTTCCCACGATAGGATTTTATTTTAAATGATATCAAATTGAACTTCATTTTGTTATGTTTCAAACGGTACCAAATTTACCCGTAGGTCAAAAAGACTTGTAATATCAAATCTATGTATAAACTACACCGTTTCGTGTAAAATCACCTTCGAATGCGAACAAAATTTGGGCAAAGTCAACAAAGGTACACAATGTAGTCACGTTTACATTAGACATAAAGGTTAGAATGCAAAGCGGATTACTACCATCAGAGGTTTTTTAATATGAGTTTTGATTGCAATTGCAGAATGAGGAATAAAGGTAAAATTGGCTATATGAATCTTCCTCAATAATCCTCATTAATGGTACGGGACTTTGGTCAATTGCAACTCACTAATCACCTGTGTGTTAACATCCAAGACTATGTAAACAAAACTAAAATGTACTGGCTAAACTGCCGTGTAAGGTCAATTCCTGGTAGTTTTCATATAAGTGAAAAAACCCGCAAATGACCACTTCTTAACATGATATATTTATGAAATTGAAGATAAGATATGTATATATCTATGTTTCAGCATGAGTTTGCGCCGTTTCCACATCTAGCGAGTAAATATGGCCCGGGATATTCGGGAGGTAATTTATTTTACCAGAAATGTTTCGGCTACAAATATCATTAAGCTAGTTGATAAAAAATGATGATTAAGCAATATTATACTCAACCAAATAGGAAATCAATCTTTCTTAAACACATGCATAAAATAGTTTTTCTTAATGATTATTTAAAACAATACTTCCATACTAAAAAAAAAATAAAATCAATTTTATGCATAGCTTTAAAATATCAAATATGCGAGTGTTAGATACATTTGATTGACTTGACATGTGTCTTTATACAGGTCTGGATGGCTCCGACAACAGGCACAATGCTGCAAGGAAATATAGCTACAATCTGCAGGTATATATGATAAAAAAAATATTCTTATAGGTATATCGAAATCTGGTGAAAGGTATGTGTTTAATGGTTAGCATATAGGAAATTGGAACGTTTTTATTGTAACTATTTATCGAAAATGTGATACATATTGGTATTTTTATCTAAACTTTTGTATTTGCAGGACCATACAGCAAGACCGCACATGGAACAACATATGGAATCGGCATTCAAGTGGACACATGGATTCTTGAATTCTAATAATTCTTACTTAAATGACCAACCGCCTCCATATTCTGAGAAACCTAGCCGAGACTATAAACCTCCTCAGTACGAAAGGATTGAAAAAATAATTCGTTGTTCTGACAGAATCACCCACGACGATATCTTTGAGTTTATGAAAAATAACCAACATAAGCTACGCGACGAAGACCGAAAATTGCTCCAAGCAGCAGCAGTTCTCGCTGCTAAGGAATCGAAGTGGATTTTCAAGAACGCGCGAATTCTAGTCAGGAGCCTGACAATAGAAGTAGAATTCGTCAGTGGCAACGGAGGAAATCAATATGTGGTCCAACTTGACGGAAAAGATGATGCAAGTCACCAAGTCAGCCAGAAGAATTTGCGCTTAGCATTTCGTGATGGGTTCAAAGCCATATTCACACCGATCAATCCCTTGGTGAATCCACCAGCACTACTACTCGGTGGGGCTGCATTTGCATAAATAAGACTGCTTTGAATATTAAATAATTTTCATTTTCTTAAATAAGGCATGAACCTTCATATCAATAAGCTATATTCAAGTTGAAGTCTCAATGCAAATGCTCGTCAAATTTAATAGTGGCCATTTCAGGTTATTCTAAATGATATCCTCTTTTAATATTTTTATTTAAATAACTAACTTCAATGTATACATAGTTTATTATAAACTCTACTATTAAAGGTAATTTTATCTTTGTACGGGTAAATCAACTTATATAAAAACTGTTATATGCGACTGAAGTGGTTCATATAATCACAACCTTGTATCCCCTCGGACTAATAAAGTAGAAGCACAGTTGTACGTTATTTGATATCTTAATTATATGTGAAACATAATAAGTTATTTAAAGCAGTGAAATCTGAAATTAACTGCTCATTGATCGAAAAGATTGAAAAATGGCGTGTTTAAAGTTCAGAAAAACTATATCATTATAAATGATAAGTTTACACGTTTATATTAGAAATCGACGTTAACGTAAAGTGATGGCTTATTTTACATGCTGAATATAATCTTAAGGGACAATTTCTTTCAAAACCAGAATCAAGAATTTTCAACCGATCGAGATGAATCCTTGACGAGGCATGACTTCAGATATATACTTGTATACAATTTGAAAGTTCTAGCTTAAATGATTCATACCAAACTCGCATGCATTAAGAGCTTTACATTGGGAAAAAAGGTTAAAAGAATTGACCATTTTTAAAAGCCTCAGAATCGACAATTTTCAATCGATCGAGATGAAACAGTGACGACTTAAGACCTTGCTTATATGTGTTTGAAATTTAAAAGCTCTAACTCAATTCCTTTATACTAATCTCGCGTGCACAAAGTACCCCATTTCAAACGGGACATAGGGACGGACGGACAAGTTCAACTCTATATCCCTTCGCTTCACGGGGAATAATCATTACTTGTGTTTACTGTAGTTAAAGAGCTTATAATTCCATCGATTGAGTAGGAATGGCACTAATCAATTATCAAGTGGCTTTGGTATGTCAGTACGCTTACACCACGTCGATATACCTCCAGAATGAGACAATATATAACAATCGATTGACGTAAGAATAATGACATAATGCATAGTTACACCTATATTATTTGCCAAAAGTTGATTTGCGATTATCTTACAGAACTTTAGTGATGATCTAAAATAACCAAACCTGAAAACAAGACTATTATCGTCCTGTAAATTACCCACGTAATCATCAGACAATCAGTGATTTTGTATGTAAGGTAAATTGCAGTTAATGACTTATCATTCCATTGAATCAGCAGGTATTACACTTATTACTT
>LQRL01010144.1:0-12670 GCA_001703475.1 Hydroides elegans | reverse complement strand
GAAAAGCATACCATAATATAACATATAACATGAAGTTATTTATCGACTGATTAAAATTATGAAATGTTGATTTGGTTGATAATAAACGTGGAAAATAAAATATTAAAATTGAAGCGACGTCGAATCTCACGACATCCCTGTAAAGCTTGAATTCATAACATTATTCTAATGAGCTAAGACGACCCTTCACCCCTATTACGCTTTGCTCTTATTGGCTGCCTTTAATAAACCACGCGCAATACACATTGACGTTTTATGCCAGTTAACACATGTCAATCAAAACGCATAGGCAATAGAGTGTGAGCTGAGTAGGCGGGCATTGTCGATGTAAATATGACGTAATTATTGCGTCAAAGGTCAAATGCAGCGTTAGGAAAGCTGTTTTATGTTTAATGGATTAGGATAATCGCAGGCATGCTATAACATGATGAGCATAGAATCAATAAAAAGTTTATATTAAAATCTGCTTTAGATGAATAAGCATTTCAATTTCATTACACAGAAAAGATAGCAGATTTATATGTTCTATGAACATAATATCCTTGTTGATTTATTCTTTCAATTCGAGTGCACTAACCAACGTTTTTTTTCCGCTCAATCTAACTCAGGAATGGGACAATATATAGCATTCGATTGACGCAATAATCAGGAGTTATTTCCCGGTGCCTTTGTTCTTCCTTGCAAAATATATAACTAACAACTCGATTAAGCGGGTAATAACTGAAGCAGGATAGTTTCACAAGGAACAATAGAAGACTAATTGAGTACTTTGTGACAGCTTTGTCACTTTCGGTGAAATGGATTAAAGTGTTTAAGGCCTGAACATATGTAAAGCGTTTCCGCGTTTCCATGTTTTTAAAGACTACCTTAGCATGCGGTCACATTGGAAGCTTTTTCGAGATTTGTTTTACACAAAACATGTCCAATGTTTATCTTATGAGAAATTCTTAACAGAACATAAACACGCGTTTCGATTAAAGAAGCTAGTCGCCTTTTGATTGACCAAAAAGAAATACATTTAAAGACATTGTTTGTTTAGGAAAAAAATCACCCGAAGCTACCAATATGGCCAGGCCATTAAAACCATGTATAAAATCAAAAACGGTTGTTGATTATTTGTTTCAGTGAGATGCGTCTTATGGTTTTCCAAAATGAATCCTTAAACACGGGTTCTAATCCAATCTTATTTTTTCATTTTTCATAAATTGTCCTATCCTCTTTTTCTTTATATACTATTTCTATACTCTTTATAATTTTCCAATGCAAATTAATCAGCACAAAAACGAAGAGGCTTTAGATAGCCATGATAATCATTTGTTGATGTGTTCACCCCATACCAAAATGTTTCACTTATGAATTGCAATTACGGACCGTCGCTAATTAGGAACCTTCAATTCTTTTTAGAAACCTGGACATAAGCCGGTTTTTCTTTTTGACTTTGGCTATTAGAGAATCAAACCTTCTAGACTGCGTCTCGCAGGCTGTTTCTCTCTAACAACCCTCGCAAAAAGAAAAACCTATACATTTTGCATAGTTAAGCATATAATGTTTGCCCAAAATGATTTGCAGTTATATGACAGAATTTTAATAATGACATAAAAAAACATAAAAACAAGACAGATATTATCTTCCTGGAGATTTCCCACGAAATCATCAGATGATAAATGATTACCTCTTTTAGTCGAAATTAATGATGTTTTATTCCATTGAATGAGCAGGTATGACACTAATAACCTTCCTATTAACTCTTTGCATTTTAAAACGCCTACATAACATGCGGATTGTATATAACAATCAATTGACGTAATAGTCCTTGAATAATGCATAATAACACGCTTGCCAATAATTGATTTGGGGTTATATTCCGGAATCTTTACGACGGAAAATACAGCCACACATAAACTTTTGAAGAAAATAGGACCATCCTGAATCGTTCTAATTCAATAACCGAATATTTCAGTTTTTAACTTAGATCATATACAGTGCTGTGATTCTAAGGTGCGACGAGCGTCTCTGAAAGTTTGAAAATATGTAGAAACGTTAGTCTCCAAACATACGCAAATGTTTGCAATTTTTTGTACTCTCGGAACATTTTGATCAAGCTGTTTGTAATAGTTTAGCTGATAAATATGACGATTTATCAATGCGGTGTGTTTAATGTTAATTTGTCAATATACAAGAACAAGACTGTCCAAGGACAGTGTGCTACACCTCGCACAGCTTTAGTTAACCTTTATAGCTATCAAAAGATCAAACAATGTCACGTATTTTATAGCAAAATCAATAAAAATACCCCTCTCCACTGAAAATGTACACCTCCCTTGTCTCTTTTAAAATGTGCAACAGGAAAATACGAAGTTCAAGATAAGCCTGTACAATCTTTTATATATATTTTTTTAGTTTTTTTTTGCTGTTTAATCAATGATCTCATAAGGAATAATGTTCGTTTTCGTTCATTGCTTTAAATCTACATTATTTTTTCAACTCGCAGACAAAACTTTTTTTTAGATCAGGTTGCAATGGTATTTTTGTCTATGACTTTTGCAAAAATAAATATCAAATTACCGATTTTGAAAAAAAAGTATAAAAAAGAATAAAAGTATCAAAAAAGTATAATTTGGCCGATTTTCAAAAAAAAAAAGTATGATACTTTTAAAAAAGTATCATGTGGCAACACTGTTATTATGTCAATTAAATGAAAAGCAGCTACAAATGCATTTATGGATTTTATCATATCGATATAAAAGTGTGTATGTTTATAATTTAATCGGATCTTATTAATAGCCGAACCGCTTTTATTTTGATTATGACGTAACAAACACTAGCACGTCATCGACTACAGATGATTTGGTTTAATAAAGAAGGAAGAATGTATGAAGGGGTATCCATTTCATCAAATGAATAGTAAGGATGTGTAAATGTGTATATAACAATCACATTATCCCCAAAGTGTTTAAATGGGAAAAGAAAAGTAGCCATAACTTTGCTTATGTAAGACATATAAGCACCTATAAGCAGTTTTTGAAAAGCCAAGGACCCACACAATTCAAATATTAAATTGCATTAAAATCGGCCAATAGCTGTGGGAGGAGTAGCGTTTTGAAAAAAAAAAAAAAATACGCACTAAACATATAAATAAATAAATATATAAATAAATAACGTCAAAGTGCTGGTACAATCCCCGACTCAAGACAAAGATTATTTTCTCTCGAAAAAAAATCAAAAGATAAAATATACACTGATAATGACTAAAATGCTATTTACTTGAGATGGATCAATTTCAAAACCAGGGACCGGTTTTCGAACATTTTGAGTATTTACATTGGGGGTCAGTGACACTTTGAGTTGAGCTATTGACGAGAGAGGGGGATCAATGTTTGAAACCGCCAAGATAACGTATCGATTAAAGATTTATACATCTTAACATTTCATTAATTTCTATTGTTCATTTTAAGACACTGAGTAAAGAATTCACATAAGCAAACAAGTCGGGTCATATGGCGTTGTCAATTTCTGAAAACTTTTGAAAACTTTAGTCTTCAAAACCTTCCAAACACTTCCAGAGGATTTTGAAGACGATTGTCGCACCTTTGATTCACAGCACCGTAGTGTTCATATTGGTTAGGGGCAGCACCATATGCATAATAAGTATAATATACTCGAACTTCATACCGGCACCTTTCTTGTTTTTTTTTTTAATAAATCACTTAACTACCGTATTTATAATGAGTAAAGTGCATTCGTAGCTTTAAATGACCAAAGTTGAGTTAGTGGGTGGGGGTTTGGGGCGATTAGCTAATTTACCTGGACGACCCTGGAGAAATCCCTGAGGTTGAACAAGTAGTGCGACTTTGAGGGTGTTGGAAGGAAGTTATTGATGGCCTGGTTGAAGATATCCGTCGTTGCAGCAATGATGATCTGCAAGAAAAATGTGAAGAATGATTATATAAGTTCGTTATATCATGCAAATATCAATTGAGGGTCGCGCGTTACCATCTACTAAGGTATACCAGTATATTAGGAGTAATATATCAATCACATTATTTATAAAGGCCTATCATAAGCTAAAGAATCCACATATTTAGAAGAAAAATTATTTGAGGCTATCAATTAAATGCCTAATTGATACAGTTGTACAAAAGTACAATGTATATCATTGATAGGTTTTATTTGAATATTTAGATATTTCTCTTAATATTTCTTCACATTGATTCTGTATCAAAATGCTTAACTGTAACAAATATCAGATACATGTAATATATCTAAGAAATACAAAACAAACATACAACTGCTCCATACCCTTGCAAAGCGCTTCAGTCCAATATCGAATCCCTTATTGAAATGCCAATCGACAATTGGACTAAAGATATTCTGCATTGTGACGTCATCAAACGTGTCTATGCCAATCAGATTGAAGTGACGTAAGAAGCGATGCGTCACATGATTGCGACCGCCTCCTGGTGGTCCCATGGCGGCCAACATGGTGATATCCTCTAAGTAGAGCATGGACGTGTCTTTCCTATAGCATGAAATAGGGAAAAATGTCATAGAAATAAAACTAGATATACATGTATTTAATCCATGTATATACAATGCTGTATATCAGGGAATATAAATGTGGCAGCCAAAATGGTGATGTCCTCTAAGTAGAGTATGGATGTGTCTTTCCTATAAAATCATATGTAGAAATATAATATATGAAAACATATAGCCTATAAAGAAAATGCTGTGTAATATATAGATACGTGTCACGTGGTTGCGACCGCCTCCTCGCGGGCCCATGGCGGCCAACAGGGTAATGTCTTCTAAGTAGAGCATGGATGTGTCTTTCCTATAGAATAAATAAAATTAAATAATGCATGACAATTTAAGTTGAGATGTTTATATATGTACATAGCCAATGTAAATAAAGTTTGAAGAAACCCTTAATATAATATATGCAAATCATATCTTTTATTCATCTTTTCAATAAGCGGTCCTGAATGTTTATTACGCTGCCTGAGCTTTTCAATTATATTCGTAATATACACGTGTAGACATCCTCATATTGTTACATTACATTTCCTTATGCCGTTTAACATTATGCTTTAATCATATTTCTAAAATTGATTATCTTTTGTTTATAATAGTCCATAGAATACTTTTAAAATATCACCTGTCAAACCAGTATCCCTGATCGATGTACTGTCTGAGAATCTCAATGGGTGGTTGGGCGCCGTATTTCTCTTTCGCTGGCATATTGAGATCATCAACGAACACACACAGTCGCTTGCCTGGGGTCGGACCGTAACGACTGCGTTTTCGCCTATTAGAGAAAATAAAAATATATTATATATTCAAATAAATTATATATAGAATTGATGGTTGGGCGCCGTATTTCTCTTTCGCTGGTATGTTTAAATCGTCGACAAAGACACCCAGTCGCTGGCCTGAGGTCGGTCCGTAACGGCTGCGTTTCCGCCTTTTAAAGAAATATAAATATATGCTTATAGATCATAGAACTTATGAGAAAAATTTTTATTAAGACACCCTGATTATTCATTAAAGGTATTTGATAAATAACTGCAAGATTTTAAAATCATAAAATCTAAATCTTTAAAATTCATATATCTTTATTTTACTATGAAGCTTAATACATGTACAAAAAAAATCAAATGCCCCTGACAATCAAAATCGCTCATCCCAAAGGCAAGGTTAATTCTAAGATTTACAGATAATTTGTTTCTCAGGTTCGTTGTCAACAAAACTATCGGGGAAATCTTTATTTAAATACACTAATATTTTTTTTTTTTAATGCACTAATAAACATGATTCAAAGCTAAACATATGCTGTTAAAACACAACAATGCCCAATTTAGCTCAAAAACATAAATCATACTTTTCAAGTTTGGAGAAGATAATATCCTGCGTCTGATTCGAGCTGGTTCTCGCCGAAAAGTTGATATTATTGATGATGTACTTCTCCTTAGGTAGACCTATCGTAGATGAAAACAAGTTTTATTCAATGTTTTATCTTGTTTACTATACAATGCCTAAAACATATTGTATCAAAAATGGCCGTACATCGGGACCATAGTTACTTTCCTCATTTGCCTGAATAGCAGGTTAAACACCAGTGGACTAATGTTATCATAAATTCACTTTATTAAAACTGGTTTTCAAAAAATATTGCTACATTGAGATATATACCAAAAACTATGATACATATAGACATGCTGCCTATGGTCCGCGCTGACTGAAATTTCTTATTTGTCTCTAAATAATTTCCCGGTAAGTAAAACTAGCGTTCTTACCCAACAGGTAGTTGTTCGTAATGGCCGATTTTCCGGTTCCGGTCGGACCGACGAACAAGACCGGCTGATTTTGCGGAACGAACTTGCGCAGGAAGAAGCGCTGGCGTTCTGTATCGACCGTGTTGATGATGAGTTCGTTTACCTTTAAAAGGGAAAACAATCGATAATTTTAGAGTTCGTTGACCTATTGAAGGTGGACAAAATGGGAAAAATCAAAAATTAGAATTCGAGTTTTTTATTGTTGTGACAAAAAAATGGGGAAAAATAGTCGATATTTGGAGTTCGTTGACCTTTTAAAAGGGAAAAAATCTAAAATTGAGAGTTCGTTAATATTTTTAAAGGGAAAAAATCGATAATTTAGAGTTCGTTGACTATTTACGGCAAAAAATGAGGGAAAATTGAAAATCGGCATTTCATTTTTATGAGAGATTTGAGGAAAGATAAAGTAGAGGAATGTACATGTATATGAATAATAAAGAATTGTTTAATGTTTATTTAGCAACCATACATATCTTTTTTAATATTCATAAATTGTATGCGTAAAAAAGTGAATATTATTTGTTTTAAAATTCCCAAAACAGTTTTTACAACATTAATTTCGTGAAAATTGGCATCTTGTAGATATCAATTTTCTACTGGACTGTCGCGATATACATGTAATGTGTATTTACAATTCAAAGTGCATGGCTTAAACAACATATAAAGGATATTATAGGACTGTATGACTGTTGTTTAGCAAATGACATAATAACTTCCCATATTCTGAAGATAAAATGTCAATAGTATAATCTCGATGCAACGAATGCTAAATAAAAGGAAAATGGAAATCAATACATGTACATATGTTTTTATAAAATAGTTTGTACTTGCATCTTAAGAAACAACTGAATAAGAACTTTTGGAGAAAAAAATATTTATAAACGCAATCGGGAAACAGTTTCGAAAAATAAAAAAATAGAAGAGGAATATATCAATATTAAATAAAACATGAATATACCAACAATTCGTAAATAAACACACAGATTCATACTAAAACTAATCAAAATGAGTAGTCATACATTATAATTAGCCTAATGACATGCAATTTATGGTAAATTGGGATTATTCATGCAATCATAATAAAAACAAGACAATCGTGGATTGCATATCCCCCGCCCCGACTTTGGACCTCGTCACACGGGGAGCAGCACCTAGCCATACGGGAAGCTATTCCTCTTTTTTTTTCTATACAAACTGTTTAAAATGTATTTCTTTTGCGAAATCAAAAAGGTGTCAAGATGTTTAAAAGGCAACGTCCTTCTCCTCAAACGTAAGACAAAATTTCACAAGACGACCGAACGTAAGCATGCGATTATATTAGTAACTATTGATGGCTTGCCAGAATTTTAATTGCATGGAGGAAAAATGATATAAATCGTCAAATAGCTTGCATTGGCTAGGGTTTCATTGGTCTAATATGCATACCCTAACAAAACCACAACAATTCTTTTTTTTTCGGATAATTCGATATGGAGTACATTTACTTTCACATTAAAATATTGCAAAAATAGGTTCAATAAAGTTGAGATATCACTGGTAGTGTACATTATCCCGGCGTGGCCGAATGGATATAGTGGTTGACTCACAGCTGGAACGAGTGTACAATAGCACTGACCAGACGGCGTGAGTTCGAGCCCACTACGGGGAGCACACATGTGGTCGACATTGTTTATTTTACGGAAAACGACTAAGTCCGAAACTTCAAAAAATCGCCAAAATTACATTTTTTCGACAATTTCAAAAATAACTTTGCGGGGCACAGCTTTTGTATATATTCTATCCAGCTGTGGTGTTTCATCCACCTACAATCAACAGTAACTGAGATATCGCCTGGACAAAACTATCACGGAAAACGACTAAGTCCGAAACTTCAAAAATCGCCAAAATTACATTTTTTTTCGACAATTTCAAAAATAACCTTGCGAGGCACAGCTTTGGTATATATTCTATCAAGCTGTGGTGTTTCATCACCCTACAGTGAACAGTAACTGAGATATCGCCTGGACAAAACTATCACGGAAAACGACTAAGTCCGAAACCTCAAAAAATCGCCAAAATTACATTTTTTTTACAAATTTCAAAAATAGCCTTGCGAGGCACAGGTTTGGTATGTATTCTATCCAGCTGTGAAGTTTCATCCACATACAGTCAACAGTAAGTGAGATATCGCCAGGACAAACTCATCTGGACAGACGGACGGACGGACAGACAGACAGACAGACAGACAGACGGACGGACACGGTGCGTTTCTATATCCTCCGCCCCAGCTAGGGAGGCGGGGATAATAATCTGCAGTTTGGTGAACTTCAACGTTCTTAGTAAATGTAGTTTCAAAGAACTTGACGAAAATTCAAATACATGTTTACAGCTTGGTTCGTTAATGGTTCTAAAAATTGAGGTGTATAAACTTCATTTTTAGGTTTTAAATAAGGAAGAAAATATCCAATATTTTTACCCGAAAACTTGGTAATAGGTACCCGGCACTTTAGTTTTAAGGAGGAATTGCTAAGTAGTTTTCAAAAAAAAAAACTATGCATTATATCTTCGTTTCAGAATTTTTCCAAAAACAAAGATAGGGTACAAGATTTTTTTTTTGGATATTTTTCTGGCGAATTTCATTTTTGAATAACAAAAAAATGAAGTTTATTCATTTAAACGGATATGTGCTTTGAAGGGTATTTTAATACATCTATATGGTGCAATATGGGTCCTAATCTAAGTACTACATGGTATCTTTTTTAAAGATATCTTTGGCATGCCTAAAAATAGTGCTTTTCTTACCAGTTGTCTCAAACCGTACTCGTCCTATGCACATGTATATTTATACTCGTGATATTCATTTCTTATACAATATATACAATCAATTTAATTACTTATATTGAAATATGAAGACACTAGCATGCCAACAAATCCTTTCCCTATCCAATAAATTAGCAGAGACTTACTGTAAAGATGTTAAATATGACTCCTTCATTTATATGTAAGTTCTTTAATATACATAAGCGGATATAACCAAAACAATTTGTAAAATATGTTATATCAAGGTATGCTTGCAAAGGCGTACGCAATATACAAATGGTAAAGCTGCTTGGCGTGTTGAATAAAAAGATTTAATAAACAAAAAGAATATTATCAAACTTTAAAGCGCGAGATAAAATGTCACGTCAGTTTTAAAAGCATGGTTAATATTTCTCATATACCCTCGATATACGCAACTTACAGATTTGATTGCAATTAAATACCATTTGGATAGGATTTTAAATTGAACCGCAAAATAAAAGTAAAATTACCTTAAACATCTACAGTGGACGAAAGATGTACAATGTTACAGCATCACACGATTGGGTTAGCGATAAAAAAAAAGAAAGAAAAAAACACATAATAAACGTAGAAATAATGATTAATTCAAGATATGGATATTAAACTGCAAAATAAATGGTGGCTAGAAAATCATTCAAAACAAGATTAGACTATAAGATTAAAACGAAAATTAGAGTTAGATATTTTCTTTATGTGAAACATATGTTTTAACTACAATGTAAAACAATGTTAACTTTATTCTAATGTACTTTGCATCACTAAGATATTAAGGCACCAATACAAACATATATATTTACATTGCAACTAAATTCAATGTTATGTTAGCTATAAACTTAAATATACAAATATATGTATTTACGAACGACATTGAAAAAAAGAAGGTGCTTTATGTTTTGATTTATTACATTACTTAGAGAGAAGATTTCTAAAGCAAAACGTGGCTTGACCCATGAATATGTTATTTTTCATCTTTTCGAAGATGGAGCTCCATTTTCCAATAAATAATTGAAGGGCTCCGTGCCACAATGAATTATGTCAACTTTACATGTTTTCCGAAAATGTATTGCAATGTGTCACATGATATAGATCAATTTTATATACTTGAATAGTGCTATGAAATCAATGCAATCATAAAGATTTCATCCTTTGACCACTTGACAATACTTATATGATTGACCAAACTAAAAAGATTTAATGCGTCTTTTCTTAAAACGTCAATTTCAGACTTAACACAATGTTGCACGGAGCGCTTCGATTTAGAAAATGGCCACACATACATGGTTAAATACAAATTTCAGGATAATTAGTCCAGTTTCGGGTGCTACAAATTCGCGCGCATTTGAACGAGAGCAAAAATGATGCATTCGAAAATAATACATTAAATTAAGTGCAAACCTTTGCTCTGTCTGCTATGTTGATGTTATCAATGAAAATGGTCCAACTATCCCAAGCCGTGTACTGTCGTTTGAGGAAAATATGATCGTAGATGGACCCTTTCTTTGGCATAAAGTTGGCCCGAGCGAAACGCAGCTCTTTCGGTCTGTGCGAGGTATGAATGTGATTTAAAATTTAAAATGGGTTGATTAAGAATACTAGTGATGAATCCGGATAAAAGCGTAAATGATTGTGGTTTGGGGCTTGCTTGAAAACGCCGCAATCGAGAGGTAGGTGTGGTTTGGGGGCGGCGGGCTTGACGGTCATACAAGCGGATTAAGGTAAGGCACCACATAGCAAAATTGAAACATTAATATATGTATTGTGCAGCTGTAGAAAAAAGAAATAATTTGCCTTTATGTTTTCCTACCATTTATTCTGAATTTAGAAAAAAAGAAGAAGATTTTTTTTCTTCAGAATCTATCAAATTCTTTAAGCAAAGAAATCAAAATAATTCAAGTTTAGTTTGATGTACAAACACGTAAGTACTGGTGGGATCTTTACAGGAAAGCCTTTTATATTCATCTTTTCAAACAGCTGTGCAAAATACGTGTTGTTTAATTCATAAAAAATACACAATATAAGCGCGATATATGTTTGACACAGCAAAAGTTTGTGACGCTTCAAAATCCTTCAACACAGAACTGCAAAAGTAGGGTCTAACGAACATCTGCTAAGTAAATTCTAATTTGTTGTTGGATTTTTTTAAAACCCGCATGTAGTAAGTTGGAAGCACATAAAAAGCTATTATATGGTATTATCCCGCAAGGAAATGTCTATGAATGATAATATCAAAATGACTGTAAGCATTCAAAATACATTTAAAGCACATCAAATTACTAGTATGTTAGTACAATACACGGCAAACACTGCAAATTCACTAGAATCCATCCCGAATCCAGATTCTAGTCCTCGTCTATAGAATCTATAATGACTCTAAAATTCTATTCTGGGACTAGACTCTATCGGGAATCTAGAAGGTGGCTCTCAAACCTTGGTCTTTTCGTCGAATTCTACGCGTGGAATCATGTTTTTCCACGGTACATAAGCTGCATAGGCCTCGATCATATAGATGCTGTCAAACACGAGGCCTTTCTTCGGGAACATTAGACTGCGTGGGAATTTCAGCTTCTCTGGTCTATTTGTGGGACGGAAAAAAGTTTAAAACGGACATTTATGTTAAGATTTTATTATGTAAGTTCAAAATGTAACTCGATAAAGATGAACTTGTACGTTTGAAAACATATATGTACAAAGCATTTACAATGAATTGAAGGAAATACATATATATAAATAACATGTGTGGCGCCATTATTCCTGTTTTTGAATGAATAAAATATCAACACTTTGTAAAGTATTAACAAATTGTATGCATGAAATATTTTCGAATTTTTTCGTTCAGTTCGGTTTAATAGGTAAACAATGTTTCAGATGTGTCTTAGATAGTTTTAATAGTACGATAGAATATATTCAGGTAACTCAATTTATGGCTATTGATATATCTATATTCTTATAATAAATGTAGCTCTTAGAACACAAACATTACATTACAACATTAGTTTCGTCACTCAAAATTATATATATTCAATCTCCTACCTCGGGTATTTGCCATTGTGATCCATATCACAAAGTGCTCTGAAGAATTCATCGAATTTGATACGCGACTGTCCGTCCAGAGTTCCGCCGACGGACCAGACCAGGGAAAACAGGAAGTGGGCGACCACCATGTTGGATCTGTCTTCTAGGACCTAGAGACAAAAATATATATACATTTGATAAAATATGTAATTAACACTCAATGCTTTTCAATGAAAAGCTTTATTTTGAGAAAAGGGGTGTTTTTTATACCTTTTGGTCTAGTTTCTCTTCGCTTTTCTTGGCAGAAAGCCGATCCAGGGAAGGGGCGTTCGGATCCATGGTTCCGTCCTCGTCGTCAGTCTGTTATGGGCGGTAGGGGGGGATGTTTTAGAATAAGAGGTGGTTTATGAAGGAGACATTCATACCTTTTGGTCTTGTTTTTCGTCGCTTTTCTTCGCCGACAACGGATCCAGGGCAGGGGCGTCCACATCAAAACAGAAGGGAGG